>JARHVA010001971.1:1985000-2277500 GCA_037957365.1 Torreya grandis | reverse complement strand
AGTGGTTAGATAATAGTAAATTTAGATTGGTGTAGTGGACATGAGTCCTATAAGTAATTTTCAAGCACTTGACAAGAATAAGTGAAGAATTTATTTATGATAAAACTAACTATATTAAGATATCTAGCATATGTAGTGTCTAGAAAATATAAGAAATGTAAACATGCCAGTGCACATAATCTATAATTTTATGTTTTCTAAGTAAACATTTAAAAAAAATTGTGTTTTTTAAATATATATATATATTTTTTTAGTTTCTATATATAAGATATGTAAAATTAAAATGAAAATGAAACTATATACTAGGAACAAGAAATAAATAAATTAAGTGCAAGAAGGGAGAAACAATATTAACCGATGAGTCTCATAAGAGAGTCACTATCATTATGGCCTATGTCAAAAATAGGAGTGATAGTTTCTTGTGTAATGTGATTTTTATGTTGTTATTTAATGGTGTTGTAGTATGAATTTGAGTATTGTTTATTAGCAAAATCATAATAATCATAATAACCTAGACTGTTAGTGTTGACTTTTATTGTATCTAGATGAGCATAGAGAATTACCTCATACTATGGAGTTTACTTTTCTAGATTGTGATTTATAATATTGATTATGATGTTTCCATTTGAAAATATGTTTATTTATTCATATGGTGATTTGGAGGCTCTTTTTCTAGAAATCCTTTTTTTAGAATGCTTGTTAGCTTAACATGATTTTGACTTTGCAACTTAAGCTCTTGCTCTTATTTTAACATTTCCTAGGTATATGGATATTTTAATTTGATAAACTATATATGTGAATGATTTTAATTAGGGTTTTGAATAAAACCCAAACCTTGTTGACCAACATTATCAATTGCTAGAATAAGAGTAATGATGCCTTTGGCCTTTTTTCCCAAACCTTGACTATGATAATCAATCTGTTGTAGATAATTTTCACCAAACCCATACTAATTTGAAAGTTAAGCCTCATTTTGGCAAGGTAGATTTTCATCTTTTACTTGTTTTACCTATAATTTTTATATTGTTTCTTCCCCTGATTTTGCTCTGTGAACATTTTATTGTTCTGAGTTATGCTTTGGTAACCACTTTTTTACTGTTTTTAATTTTGACCCTTTTTGAATTTGTAGATGTGCCATTATATATTATGTGGATGATGTGTCACTATGGGAGTCATTTATATCCATTATATATTTTATTTTACTTTTCAATGTTAAACATGAATCGATTTGGTGCCCATGCATTCTATGATATTCATAATAATATATGGATCTCCTTAATGGGTGTAGGGTAGGTAGGTTGATCAACTTAGCTTTAATAATTTCCCTTAGTATCTGACTTGAACTCTTATTGGACTCTTGTAAGATTTATTAATAACTTATAATAAATGCATTATGTTGTACTTTAGGATTTGGATATGAAAGAGTGAGGCACAAATTTGTTAGGTGTAGATGTATATACATGATGAACACTAGCTTATTATGAAGACTTTGTACATGTAATTTGATTTTCCAATAATGTGATTTTTTCACTTAATGACTAATTTGGATTTTTTAATTACAATATTAACCTGCTCATACTAGTATTTTTATCCTTTATAGTCTTACAAGTGCAAACCCTTGTTGATTTTGATTGAACATGTAAGCACATACCCTCTAAGGGAAAGGTGTGGATAGTCTAAGTATGGGCAGTAGTAATAATATTATAAGTTGCTTCATCTCATAAAGTTTTGATAGCATGTACTTGGTTAGAGGGAAATTAGCTATTACCCTTATGGAGATGAGGATGAAAATGATATTCTTTCCTATGCATAAGATATGACATTGAAACTTGAAACATAGTTGTTAGCTTATGCACTAAATCCTTTATGTGTGTAAGGGTTGGCTTCTTAATGAAATATGACATAAGAGAAAGATAAGATGCTATGAAATATGATATATATATTAATTGATTTAAAGCATCATGTACATGTTTGTTTATTTCACTTTTGAATTCATTCCAAATAAAAAGAAACAAGCTTAGAAAGCATTGTATCAAAAATTAATTAACTTCATTTATCATTATTATAATGATTATATTAAATATAAATCTGGTTGAGGGTCTTAGAAGGATAGAAATAGAAACCCTATGGCTATATAGGGTTGGGGTTTGTGTAATATTTGAAGTAAGCTATGTTTTCTAAATGATTTAACATTTTAGGAATTGGTGAAGGTAAATCCTATGCCGTTAAAGAGTTTGAATTTATTAAATTAGGGTAGAAATATACAATAAATATAGCCACTAATTTATTACATAATTTACCAGATTTGACCTTTCTAAAAATAATGATAAATAATGTAAATGAAAACTTAGCTAGAAAATGATAGAGATGGATGATTTAGAGGCTAAAAACTAAGGTATAAGTTGGGTTGAATGTCAAAAATAGGATCTAAGTGTCAAAACACATCCAATATAGTAGCAACCTACTTAGATAGTATCATTGATAACTAATGGAAAGCTTCATGATTTATTACATGCAGTAAAGAGTATGAATACATGATAGATAATGGTTAACACAACCATAATCTTCTAACTGATACAAAATTGGCATAAATACTAGTTGTTATGCTTATTCTACTTAACAAACAATATAATATATAAATAATATTTATGCTAAGATTCCCCCTTTATTACATTCATTTTACAAATGTACCCCTGAAACATATCAAAATTTACCATACCAAGTGACTTGGTGACTATATCTACTACCTATGAATCTATTCAGCAATATTGGAGTTGAATGTGGTGATTCAAGACTTTTTCTTAGATATAGTGACACTAGACCTCAAAGTGTTTGGTCTTCTCATGAAAAACTAGATTCCTAACAAGCTTAAACACACCCTAATTATCATAGAAAGTGATTGGTGGGTGATCTTTAGGAATGTCTATGTTATATATAATGCAATGTAACCAAATTTCTTCGTACACATCTCCTCATGTGGCATAGTATTCTAATTTTATGGATGAGAGATCAACTACTGATTAATTCTTACTAATCCATAGTATTGGTCAAGATTCGAGATGAAAAATATACCCTGAGGTTGATTTCCTATCATAAATAGATCCATCATAGTTTAAGTATGTGTATCCCTACAAGAATAAATTTGAGTTCTTATATTCTAGACCATAATCAGCTATACCTCAAACATATCTCAAAACATTATTCACTGCAACCCAATGACAATTCTTTGGCTCTTGCATGAATGTTGACAGATAGCTGACAACAAAGCATATGTTTGGTCTAGTATAAGTCAAGTAAATGAGAATCCTAGTAAGTTTCTTGTAGTGATTTTCATCTACTTGAGGTGACTCCTAAAACTGGGATAGTTACAAACCTTTTTCCATTGGAGTTAACATTGGTTTACAACTTGTCATCCTATATTTCTCAAGAAGCATCTTGGCATATTTCATCTATAAGATAGAAATATGATTCTTATTTTTCCATATCTCCAAGCCAACACAATAATGGAGTGGCCCCAAATCTATCATGTTGAAGGATTTATTCAAGTCATTTTTAAATTCTTTAAAAATTTCATCTAAACTTCATATGATTATGAGATCATCTACATACAAAATAAGAATGAAAATATCTATGCCTACCTTCTTGATATACAAATTTGTATATGAGGTGCTATGAATGAATCTATGATGCAATAAATGATCATCAATATTAATGTACCATTCCCTTGGTTCTTAATTAATTACATAAAGTGAATTAATTAGATGACATACCTTATGTGGATGATGTTCATCAATGAATCCTTTTGGCTAGGTCCTGTACACTTATTCTTTGAGATCACCATTTATAAATGCACTTTTCACATCCATCTACTAAAGTTTCTATCCTTTTTTTGCTTTGAGTGTACAAACAACTCTAATGGTATTTATCTTAGAAATTGTTGCAAATGTCTCCTCATAATCAATTCCTTCTTACTAACCATATCCCTTTGTAGCAATTCATGCTTTATATTTGTCAATAAATCCATCTATCTTGTATTTTATCTTTAAAAAACACTTATATCCAATGGATATATATTCTATAGGTATATCGACAAGTTCCCACATCCCATTTTTCATGAGGGAATCATATTTAGCATCCATTACATTATTCCATTGAGGTTGGCATAAATTCTCTCAAACTATCTCTAGTTTGATGTTTTAAACTACTAAACTCATCAGTGTGAGATTAAATTCATGTCTCACATATCTTCTGATCTAAACTCCTGATGAAGTATCTAGATTAGAGTTCAAGTGTGAGTTCCTAATGGTGCCTTATACCCATTTTAGACATTGATATTTTTGTTGATTCAATGAAGAATTATCTTCCAAATTTCCAAGGTCAATGAATAATTCTCTTTTCATCTCACCTTCTTTGTGAGAATATTCTTCATTCTCATTATCTAATTATGGGAAAAATCTATGAGAGGTGGTATGCTTTGGTTCCTTATATAATAATGATTCAACTAATGACTCATCATAAACCACATCTTGAGATTCATATATCTTCTTTATCTCAATATCCATGACATGATATGATTTTGAGGTAGTACTATACCACAAGATAAGGAATTAGAGTGTCTACGGCTCGATCTTCTTCCTATTTTTAATAGGGAATGCATATAAGATATACAAACAAATACTCTAAGATGAGAGATAAAAGGTTTATGACCACTCTATATCTCTTCTAGTATCTTGTCTTGAAAGATCTTTATAGGTGCCCTGTTGAGAAGATATTCAGTTGTCTGAACTACTTCTACATAGAATGGTGTATCTAACTTCTTAGTGGAAATCATACAACGAGCCATCTCCATGAATAAATGATTACATTTCTCTACTATTTGATTCTGTTGGGGATTATAGTGAACATTTAAGTGATGTTTGATGTCATATTTCTTCAAGAATGCCAAGAATTCATTTAATGTGAATTCTTCCCATCGATTTGATTGGAAGATTCAAATAGGCCTCCCTAAATGGGTGAAAACAAAGTGTATAAAAAGTGTAGAAGACCTTAAAATGTGTAAAGGCTTAAATATTATTCTTTATAAATAATACCTATCTTACAAGAAAAATCATCAGTTAAAATCTAAAAATACCTAAGTCCTTAGAAAGAAGAAGGTAAAGGTTTGCAGAGATCAATATATACCACATAAAGATGATCTTTAGCTTGTGAGGAACTCAACTCGAATATAACTCTATGTTGTTTACTAACAAGGCATCCAAGGAAAATAGGAAAGTAATGAGACAATTGAATAAATTCATGGATCATGGCCTTAGAGTTGAGATGTTATAAATAACCAACAGAAAGGTGCCCATATCGATAATGCCACAATGCTGTAGATTATGTTGTAGAGGGAGAGAGAAACAACATTAGAGGAAAATACATCTAAGGCAAATAATGATCCTTCAAAAATACTCTAGATATGACGTGACTATTTCATGAGAGGACACAAGATTTTATGCCATTATTGACCATGAACTCCACCTTAACTTAATGATTCAATAGCTAACTTATAGATAAGAGATTTATTGGCAATATAGGGACATAGAGTACCTTAGTGAGAGACAAGGTTTTTTCCCAAGAGGAATGGTGACATTGTAAATTCCTTCTACAACATACTCTTTATCATATGCAATTTGAACTTGATCTCTAATGGATTGAGTTGTTAATGACTCAAATAGTTATTTGCATCCTGTCATATGCTTGCTAGTATTAGATTCGATAAACCAAACTTTGTTCATGTGTGACAATGTTTGGAAGACAAGAATAATGTCCTTATATGCACTATTTTATTTTGATTTTTTTGATACTTCATCTTCATATTAATCATCATATTTATGTTATGCCACTACATGTTTACATTTCTTCCATCATCAAGGACATCTTTTGGATTTATGTGAATCATCTCTACTCAATGTGACCTATTGATAGGATGAGCCTTGTATCAAGGAATTATACCAAAAACTATCAGTATCATGTGTATTGGTACACTAAATATGAAACCATATGTTTTCCTTTTCAATTTTTTTTTTAAATTTTTGCATAGGTCACAGGTTGCTCTTTGGCACTCTTGGTTGAGTACACTCTCAGGCATCAAACTAGCACTTGTTCCAATAGGCTTGGCATCTAACTTCATTGTTTTATCTTTTGAATTTTTGTACATATTGACTTCTTCTATGAGATATTTATGCTTGCCTCACAAGGCTCTAATACCATATTATATCTAATTAAAATATTGATGATTTATTCCATATAGTAAAGAGTATAAATACATGATAGAGAATGGTTAACACAACCATAATCTTCTAACTGATACAAAACTGGAATAACTACTAGTCATTATGCTTATGCTACCCAACAAATAATGTAATATATAAATAAAAATGATGATAATAAACATCATGTGATGCTAGTATCCCTATTTTGGTGGTAGTGTCCTTTATATAGGATTATTCTAAGCTTTTGGGTGTACCAAATTTTTGGTTTATAAGCCTATTCTTATGTACATGAGTTCTAAAACCATTTATATGACTTATTTTGATTGATTTTATGAGAAATCCTTAATCTTACATATTGATAGGGTGTCCAATTGATACAAGCAATAAAAAAAAATTGATGGTGGGGTAGGCCAGACATCCTCAACACTCTGCTATGATAAGAGTTTCCTACGTATTAATAATTCAAAGAGGTATCAATCCCAATGTAGTTCTCCCCACCTAAGTACTAGTGCAAGTGCAAATGAAGCTAGTATGATTATATATCTAAGTGGTTTGAATGTGCTTGAGACTAGAAATCTAATTAATGTGAGATTAGGAATGTTATAGATAGTAGTATATAGAAGTAGGGTAGAATAGGGTTTGATAACCTTAATTATGCACTTATTCTATTTTTGTATGTATAATTTGAATTTTATTTTAATCTAGTGGTTAAAGGGATAAAATTCACGTATATATATATATATATATATATATATATATATATATATATATATATATATATATATATATTATTTTGGTGCTTGTGCAGGTGCTAAAATAGTTTTAGGTCAACCTTAAGAGGTCTAAGATTTGAAAAAAATCCATTTATGGAAAAAAGAGGGAAAGGATAGTAGTGCCAAAATTGGGCCCCTAATACCATATGGTTCCATTGTCCTTACTATGGCACTAGTATCTAGGTGGTATAACCTAAGGTATAAAGGGCTAGGGTATAAGAATGAGGATCTATGACTATTTTAAGGATGATTAGGGATTCATGTGGCCCATATGAAGGCTAGACAAGTATAATAATAGGCCCTAAGATAGGTCTATGGATAAGCTAAGCATAGGTGGTCTCAATTAGAACTCTTATCACTCAAGTGTCATTTTTATGTGATTACAGGATGATATATTTCTTAGAGCATGTTTTACATTATTTTTTTTATTACTTTCATCTTAAATTTTTTGAATTAATTAAGTTTTATGAAATATAACAATGAACATGAATCTAAATGAAAAAGGTAGAATATGGTTTGATAATTGTACTTTTTATAAATAGAAAAATCTAAAAGAGTGAAATACTTAGCATTATTTTATATTTTGTATGTCAGACTTTGTGTAGGTGATAAAAAGGGTAGAATTTCGATCAAGAGTCATTTAGATTAGAAATTGAGTTTTTGGATGCACCTGGATAGTATCATCAATATTTGAATAGAATCAATTAATGCTAGTGTTTACACTTTGGTGGATTTTGCTTCCTTGCTTTTACACAAGTAGCTACTCTTACTTGTAAACTATTTCTATCTATAATTTTATAGGGCTAGTTATGCACATAATTCTATAAACATGTTGTATTCTCTTTAAATCCCTAGGTCTAATTTTGGCACTTAGTTAAGGCTTAAAATGGGGAAACATGTGGGTTGAACTAACCCCAACCACTCTCTAATGAATGGTTGATTGTTGCCTACATAACCAAAAATATGAAAAGGGAAGTCCAACTATGTGTAGTTCTCTCCTTTAGGTGAATATGTGCAATAATTATACTTCAATAAATGTAACATGTGATATATAATTCAACACTTAGAAAATGACAATTTTGGCTTAAGTTTGAGGTGTTTCAATGTGTCTAGGACTGCTCTTTGTGACTAAAGGTTAAATTGAGAAGAATAGTTTAGTCCCTTTAAATATGCAAGTGATTGATAGATGTGTAATAGGTGTTTAATACATATGGAATAGGCTTAAACCTATTATGCATTTATATGATACTATTTTGGTACTTTCTCATACCACCAACATGCTAATCATATATGTTGATCCATAAAAATTATTTATATTTTAAGAGTGAATTTTTATTGTTGGGGGATGAGTCCATCAATTTTGGATGAGTCTAGAATTTTAGAATAATCCAAATCTAAGGGATTCATCTAGGAAGTAGGAATACTAATTTAATGATTTTCATATAATATAAATACGATAATAAAAAAATTATACATAGACTAAGGAACTCTTGTAGGTGATTGATAGAAAATTGGGATGCTCTAAACCATCAAAAGTATGTGGATGTGAGAGAAGGGTGAACAAGAGTCATATGTGTATTCAAAAGTCATGTAATATGAAAGCAAGTCAAAACCGATAATGGCAAGTATATAATACCATATTTTAATTTCTCTAAAGTATAATCAAATATACTGAGGTTCCTTAGAAAATATTAGGGCATATAGAAAATGTATTGAGATTTAAAATACTAAAATTTAAAGTTTAAATTTAGAAAACCTTAAATACTAAATTTTTAATTTTGTAAATTTTTATATTTGAATTTTAAAAATATATGATTATTTAATCCCTAATTTTATTAATTAATAAAATTTAATTTTAAAATGAAATTTATATGGAAGAAGAAGAAAAAATTGAAAGAATTAAAGGTAAAGAGAGAGGTTTAGATAAGGGAGGAACACAATGGAATTTAGTCCCATTGGGGGATGGAAGAAAAAACAACAAATTTATTTCAAGATAAACATGAGGCAAATAGACATCCAACAATAAGATCAAATGTGATACTATTGGGGAATAGTGATTTTTAGGGGAACCCTACATCAGAGTCTCTTAATCTTGATCATTATCATGATAATAAATAGGGTGATGTAGAGTATAGGTAGAGGTGACTAAATTAGATCTGACATGACAAACCTTTAATATAGATATTGACAATACAAAAAACTAGGGATCTCATTAGGAAATTTGTGGGTAAATGGTCGATAATCATAGTAGCAATGAAGAAATGGGTTAAGGAGAAATGGATTGATAATATCACTTTTAAATTCATACCCAGAGGATTCTTTACACCCATTTCCTCATTAAAAATAGGAAAAAATAAGTTATGGAAAAGAGGATTTGGATGATGAAAATATAGGGATCTAATTAAAACAATGGATTCCTAATTTTAGTCCCATAATTATGATCTTAGGAGAAGTCTCAGTTTGGGTAAGGCTATGCATAACCAATGGAATTATGGGAAGGTAGCTTATTAGGTAAAATGGGTAGTTTGATTAGGGCAATTATTAAAAATTGATGAGTGAACCATGGAAGTATCCCATACCTCCTTTGAAAGGATTTTCAAATAAATTTATTTGAAAAAAACCCATGCCTAAAAATATTAACATCAAATCTGGTGAATGGTTTGGGTAGTAAAAGATTGACATTGAAAAATTATCATTTAGATGGTTCTCTTATCATAAAATAAGGCACACAAAAAATCATTTCCCTAATTTAACCTTCCAACAAGTGGTCATAAAATAATGGATACTAAAACTTGCTCCACCTCTATAATATTTTAGCTAAAGGAGTGACAACAAGTGTAGAACCAAAATCACTCTAAAATTGGGTTCATCTACACCTAATATTCAATGTTATCCTTCCCATCCAAGGAATTACCATACAATTAAGATGAGTTTAAGAATATAAAACCTAGAAAAATACCATACAATTAAGATGAGTTTAAGAATATAACACCTAGAAAAATATTAGAATAAAGATAAATATTTCTAAATAATCTAATAAAATTATGGATATAGCTATAAAAATATTGGAAAGGGAAGTTGAGAATTCCTAAAATTAGGAAGAAGCCCTTTGGGAGAATCATGGTGTTTTGGATATTTTATATGATGAGGAATATTTCAAAAACCTAGAGGCAATGACTATATCACAAATGTAAATTAATTGTAATGAAAACAATATCAAAAATATTAATTACAACTAACAAACATGATGCCAATAGTATTTTATTTATGTTTTAACTATTTTGGGTTAAAGTGATCTATATAATGTTAAACTAGATTGTGTAAACTATAACAATAATACCTTAATCTGAATTGAGAAATGGATAGACTAATATTTCACTTAAATTATTTTAAATTAAGAAATCAAGAGGGTATAATCATACCTATCTTATATGCAAGAGGGTATAAGCTTACCTATCTTATATATATATATATATATATATATATATATATATATATATATATATATATATATATATATATATATATATATATATATATATATATATATATATATATATATATATATAAGATAGGTAAGCTTATACCCTCTTGCATATAAGATAGGTATGATTATACCCTCTTAAATTCTCAATTTAAACTGAGAAAGCAAGAGGGTATAATCATACCTATCTTATATGCAAGAGGGTATATATATATACCCTCTTGCATATAAGATAGGTATGATTATACCCTCTTGCTTTCTCAGTTTAAATTGAGAATTTAAGAGGGTATAATCATACCTATCTTATATATATATATATATATATATATATATATATATATATATATATATATATCCCTCTTGCTTTCTCAATTTAAATTAAGAAATCAAGAGGGTATAAGCGTAGCTATCTTATTACATATATATATATATATATACCCTCTTTCATATAAGATTCATATACCCTCATATATATATATATATATATATATATATATATATATATATATATATATATATATATATATATGTATGTATGTATGTATGTATGTATATATATATATATATATATATATATATATATATATATATATATATATATATATATATATATATATATATATATATACATACATATATATATATGTATGTATATACATACATATATATATATATATATATATATGTATATACATACATATATATATATATATATATATATATATATATATATATATATATATATATATATATATATATATATATATATATATATATATATATATCTCTTTTGGCCCACAAAAATTGTCTAAATACTTTGTATGCTTTGTCACTACTCAAATCATAAAATTGTAGCTCAAATTTTGCCTAGATGTTGTTGATAAAAGTGTGACCCCTTCGGTGATTGGTACTATCTTAGCTCTATTAATAGTGTCCCTATGTGTTTTACAAGTATATAAATATTAATACCCCTATGCATACACTTTTAGATTATTCATATGTGTGTACTTTCCTTCATTCATGTGCACTTACATATGTTTTCCTTCTTTCAACCAAACCCTAGTTTTGATTTTAAACATAAGATGGCCCTTGAAAAAAGGATAGTAACAGGGTTGGAAAATGCCAACCACTCCTCTTTGAGTGACTAATAATTTCCTATGCTCAAATTATTCAAACAAGTCTCAAATTCCATGTAGTTTTCTCACCTATATGTGTATGTACAACATTGTAATCAATCTAGAATGCAATGCAATTTTTGGATTTTGTCACTTGGCACCATGTAACTTTAAATTTATTGTATGTTAATAATTGGATCTAGGTTTGATCCCATTGTGTGGATTTTATATTTTTATTCCTTTATGATAATTTCTAAAAAGAGTGCTTACTAATTTCTCAAGTTTGTTAGGATTTGCCAAGATGTTACTAGGTGAATATGATTGTAGGATTGATTTGTATTTATAATTGATACTTTGTTATTTCCTACTATGAATAACCCATGAAACATGTATATTTTGACATAATTAAGACTTAAAATTTTTAAAAATAACAATTAGATGCACTTGGACATTTATGATAGAGACAAACACTTGTAATAACCATAATTTTGTAGTTTTTATTGGTATTATCCTGGGAGTGAAAATTATTTTTTTGAGATATGGAGAAAGTTTGTGCATGATTATAAAAGGTTCTTGTATAGAAAAGTATGATCCTAATTATGTGTATCCATTGAATATGGTTGACCAAGACAACATGTGGGTATACACATAGAGGGAATTTGTGCGTAAGATTCAAATGTGTACACAATGTCCAACTATGGACCATTGTATGTCAAATCTAGTGTTGTGAGAGTTTCCAATACCAAATTTAAGTGTTTATAGATGCCCCCTTTAATAAAATATTTAAATGCAATGTTAAATTTTGGTTTAAAGGTATAAAATAAAATACATACTATATTGTAATTTTAAAATTTAACCTTTCACTACAATATTTAAATACAATGTTAAATTGTGGTTTAAAGGTATAAAATAAAATACATACTAGTGTTCCATAATATCCTATGTGTATAAGAAAACAATCATGAACATAATTAAATATATTATTTTTTACTAAATGGAAGCATAGTTGAAATGAAAATTTGAAATAATAAAAATAAAGACTAGATTTATTGGTATGTAGTCATATGTTGCTCCTAAAGTGTGATCGTGTAGTTTTAAGTGGAGATGTCGTCAGTTCCAAATGACCAAACCCATATGGATAATGTTCTCTTAGCCTCACTCTATTTTTATTTATATATTTGAATAAGGTGTTCACTAACTATTTTTAATTTTGGGACCTCAATATTAGGTTTTTATGCAAAAGTGGGACCCAAAAAAAATCATATGTAAAGGTGGAACCCCAAAACTAGATTCATATGTAAAAGGTGGAACCCATAAATATGATCATAGGTAAAAATGAAACTCTAAGACATATTTTTAAATAAATTTAGAACCCTAAAACTAGGTTTTTATGTAAAAGTATAAATATATAATCATTAAAATTAATGTTTAATGCTAAAATAATGCATTAGTGCAACTCCGTATACACACTTATCTTATGCTCAATTCTAAAATTCTAAACCAATATTCATCTACTTATATGAAATAATATTTAACATTATTAAACTTTGATATTGAATATTCATATTCCTCATTATAAGAATCATATACTCACTATTACACTGATTCACACTTCCAGTTTAATTGTCTCTACTCCTCAAACAAAGTCGTTCATTTAAGGTAGTCCCACTAGTTAGTAATGTCTAAAGTCATTGGTTTCATCTTCCCACAAAAATAATGATAAATAATCAAATTAAAATTCACCTAATAGGTTGTCTTGTACATTTTATAAGTCTAATTTGAGTAAATCCCTTAGAATACTAGTATATAAGCATATTTTCTATTCATTTGTTCACTAGTTGGGAAGAGGCTTATATATTACAAACACCAGAGTTATTCCAAATGTGCATTGAGAAGTGATTTAACCTTTTATGGTTTAGATTCTACAAATCCTATGTTTTATTAAAGGTCTATGTAGTCTAAATCATGAAAATAATATGCATAATATAGCTACTGATTTGTTACAGATTTTACTAGCTTTGAATTCCTAAAAATAGTAATAAATATGTGTAAATAAAGACTTATCTAGAAAACACATAATAGAGATTATCTAAGTGATGGAAATTGATATAAAAATAGGAATACATATTATATACTATATCCCTATATCAAAACCCATCCTAGATAGTAGCACAACATTTTAATAGAGGTGCCATGTGGCTCTAGTGTCCTGATATTAGTGCTAGTGTCCTTTTTACATGACTATCCTAAATTTCTAGTTGCATATGTGTCTATGTTTTTGGGTTTTGTTCCTATGTGAATTAAGTATGGAACTTTATGTTGTTTTTATAATAATTGATGTGTGATGCAAGCCCTAATCCTCCTTACAAGTAGGGTATGAGATGAAAAGTGTGTTCATTAATCCTTAATGCCCCACTGTGAAGAGATTTACCTATATATCAATACTCTAAAGAGGGATCATACATAATGTAGTTCTCTCCACCTAAGTGCTAGTGAAATTTAAAGTTATTCTAGTAAGATTGTGGCCTTAAGTGCCTTGAATGTGCTTGAGATTGGAAATCTAAAAAATTTGAGCTTAGGGCTGATATAGATGGTAGTATATAGAATTAGGGTAAAATAGGGATTAATAACCTTGATTTCAATCAAATTGATTCATGTTTGAATAGTTATTTTGTATCTAATTTCCATATAGCAGATAGAGAGATAAAATTCATGTATTTATAATGTTTTTTTTATTGTTTAGATAATAAAATATGTTTATGTAAACTAGAGGGTTTTACCTTTAAAAATATATTCATTTGAGAAATATATGGTAAAGGACATAGGCAAAATTTTAAGGACACAATAGATAGGTGGCTCTAGTGTCCTTAATGTGGCACTAATGTCTAAATAGTATAACACTAGATATGAAAGGGAGAGGATTAAGAAATGAGGTTTGACAATATGTTTGAGCTGACTAGGGACAACTATGGCCCCCAAAAAGGATATAAAAGTGTGATAATAATCTCTAGGATAGGTATAGGCCTAATTTAGGAATATATAGTCTCAATTAGCACTCTTAGAACTAAAATACCACCTTTAGGTGATTACATTTGTCCCCCCCCCCTCTTTATGCTAAAACTATAACAAAGCAAAATGACTAGTATAAATGAAAGAGAAGCATACCTGTACTTACCTAGGAAGTAAAGCCCATGAAGTTAAATCTAAGTATGTGAAACATGATCTAATGCATCATATGCAAATTAAATGTGCATAAATGAGTCTTTAATTAAGAGATATCGAAATCAAAATACTATACTGAGTAAATAAATAAGTAAAATTGAGGAAAGACATAGGAAAGAGGAAAGGAATAAATACACCTCATTGGGTACATGAACCAATGTATGAACCTAGTGATAACCTCTGTGTGTGCATGTACATAGTGATCAATCCATGAATAAATTTGACTGAGATGATATATTTTTAAATCCACTTGTATGGGTGGCTCAATAACTAAATCTAGCTTTGACTCCATCATTACCCACCACTACTTGGTGGATCACACCTTGTGAATAACTTAGATTAGACTGATAGTGTTTCCAAACCTCTCATGTGGATGAATTAATAACTTAAGTAGGCTATAAATCCATCATTTATGAACCATGTGTATTATATGTATCTAAAACTAAACTGTACAAAGTACTATAAATGTCTAGCTGAGTAAAATTAACTATTTGTCAACTTTACAACCACATAGGTACATTAGGCAGCTTTGGGCCACTCAAGAATGCTAAAAAATGTAGATGGAATAAGGCATGAAATTGGTGATAACTTGTAATATGATTTCAAGTGTGTAAAACATAAGTAATGACACAAAATTTTCCATTCCATCTAATCAACTGATGTGTAACTAAGCATATGAAAGCAATGTGCCATGCATATTCCCTCGATCTTATATCTTAGTACATTGAATCTAGACTGCGTTGTAATAATTATTATGAGTATCTAAAATGAACATGGAAATGATCATTCCCTATATGATGCCCCCAATCTAATAAAAATGATATGAATATACGCAAATGAATCTAAGCGAAAAATGAGTATAACTGATAAACATGTAATTGGATCTATGTAAACCTATATTGTAGCTATTGTATTATTCTAGCCAATATAATTTATTCTATAAATGAGGATACTAGAGAATATCACCACATATTGGATAGTATCACCATGTGGTACTAGTGTCCTTATATGGGTAATAATGTTCTTTTGGTTTGAGTTTTATGTCACTATATTGCTTTGAGTCACTATTTTTCCTCTGTGTTTACCTATGTCTAATTTTTTGAAACTAAGCCTATGTGATGAAAATATTCTATGATCACAATATAGGAGCATGATATTTATGACAAAACATAGTGAATGCCACCTCTTTTGAATTTAGTTTTTAAACTTACACAAGAAATATCATCAAAATAAAAAGATCTTCAAAATGTGTGTTAATTGGATCATATATGATAACTACATTACAATCCAATATAATGTGCAAAAATAACACCAAAATGTAAGATAATATGAGCATAAATATGTAATATAATATGTATGTCATGTACAATAATGCACAAGGGTGTCAATGCATGTGTAATCAATGTTTGTAACAGTAAATCTGAGTAGAATTGAGTAGTTACCTAGTGGAATAGGGCATGATGTCCATCATGGCACCCAAGTAAGAAGGGTAGATACATGATGTCCCTAATGGAATTGAAATATGGTGTGTAACAAGTAAAGACAAGTGTCATGGCCATGACACATACAAGAAAGCATACACACAAAACACATGAGGCACACAAAATAGGCCAAGGGGCCAAAATACAAGGGTCGTGGCCACATGTCACTAAATCTATGACAATAAGACATATAAGGACACATTCAAATGTCCATATATGAAATAAAAAAGTAGGTTGGATTAGATCCACATATTAGGACATGTTCAAAGTTTTGCATAAATAATAAGGAAAACACACACAAGGGGCATATACATATTTCCATGGCATATATACTATCAATATAATTAGCATAAAAACAAATAATAATATCATATTTAAATGACCCCAAATAGAAGATCCATAGAAATACAATCAATTCTAAATTAGGTAAGATATAAATGAAAGTATATATAAATATGCAATACAAATTTGTGTAAGAGCTAAGATGTACATATGTTAAGTCTAAAGTAGTAATAGCTAGTGAAAAATCTAAGTAGTAGTAGTAATGATCAATATAAAGATATAAAAATTCTAAAATTAGAATCTAGATAATGTAAGGATAGAACCTGGTAATAGAAACTGTGTATAGGATACCCCCAAGTGGGAAAATGTGTCAAACAAATGACCATGAATTAATGTATATTCCCCTAGTGGGTAGATAATAGTAAGTCTAGATCATTGTAGTGGACCTAAGTCCTCTATGCAATTTACAAACACTTGACAAGAACAAGTGAAGCATGTAGTATGATAAAATTGACTATACTAAGATAGCTAGAATATGTAGTGACTGGAAAATATAAGAAATGTAAACATGGCAATGCATACAATATATAAAAAAAAAATTGAGTAATTATTTGAATGTTTTTGTGTTTTTGACATGTTATATAATTTTTTAATTTTCTAGATGTAATATATGTACAAACAATATGAAAATGAACTATATACAAGGAGCAAGAGAGAAGGAAAGTATGTACAATAATAGAGAAACCATACTAACCAATGAGTCTCATGAGAGACTCACTATCACTGTGACCTATGTAAAATAAGGGAACTATGATTGTACATGATATGTGAAAGGATAACTATGATCCCATAATCTATTGTAGTGAGTAATCTGTATCTATATTTTTATCTACCTATGTAGTGGTACTAGGAACTTATGGCACTAACTGTGGTATCCTATAAACTCTAGGGTCTTAATAACCTATCTAGTAGAAGACATTATAGGTTACATAGGGTCCTTATGCTGAGAACCCCAATAAACTAATAATATTGATCTGAGTAGAAAGTGAGTGGATTAAGGCCCTCTAGAATTTGTGACATATCTCTGACAGAGGGGTGTCTCTAGTAATAGCCTCCATAGGAGAGTATGTTCGATACTATAGGAGTATACCTTACCTACACTAGTGGATCTATTGGACTATGTTAAGTATCAATAAGAACTATACTCTAAACTATAAATGATAGCTATGTTATATATGATAAATTTTTTGGAATTATAACTGGTGATTATGAAGTAACTACCTTTAAGATAGGTATAGGACACTAGAATACCCTCAAATTTAACCACCTAATTTATGTGTATGTATTTTATGGATCTATGCATTGTGGATGGGATGTACCATAGTTTTTATATCCATGGCCTACCCAATAACATATCAAACATGCCTACACTAGGTAATACTAAGAATCGAGTGGATATATGTGCTAGTCAAATTTGTAATGGAAACTCAATCTCTCTGATGGAGCTCTGAACATGAAGACTAAAACCACTAAAACATGTTAATGCTTGACCTATTGTCAACAATAACACTCTATATAGGATGATGATCTATGTAAGCTTGTATAAAGAGTGCAGGTAAATTTGTATCATCATCAACAATATCTTGGTCTAAGAAAGTGATGAGTGATTTAGCTAAGACTATAGTATGGTACATTCCAATAATTTTTTGAAATGGGTGTGCCTCCTCTGTAATAGTATGATATGAATTTATTGGTGGATGTTTTTGATATGTGTAGTGAAAATCTTATGCACTCCCTACCTCATTCATTTTTGCTTTGAAAATGGATAAGAATATTTTTAATGCCTTAGCTTCTATTTTATATAATTTTGGTGTCTCTATGGGTGTGCTCACATCAATAAGTTTAGCCTTAATCAAATATTTTATCTCATGTTTTAAGCTTATGCATATGTTTGTTGTATGGCCTAGTGCCCTCTGATACTTATAGAATGTGTTGGAATCATAGTTATTTGGAAGAGGAAATGTCATTTAAACATATTTAATAGGAGTGATATATATCACATTACATTCCAATAGATACTACAAAACTCATGTTGGTGACTCTATAAGGTTGGTGAAGATCTGGTGTTGAGGATCTAATAAAACCAAGTGAAGAGATGGATTTAAAGCTATGTTAATGGTGGTCTTTTGATCAATATTGTTATCGATGGCTCTTATCTTGTACATAGGCTAATTTTAAATCTTATCAGTTGATCCTCATCTATTAGTATATTTTATTTTGCACATTGATAAAATCTTAACCTCTCTTTCTTTATTATGTTACACAAATCTATGAATGTTGTAAACTTATTGAACAAGATAACTTCATGTAATTCTAGTAAAAGACTCTATTTGAAGACGTATTGAAGCTATTTATCCTCCATCTGTCTAGTCAATTTAGCTAATATAGTCTTGTATCATAAGATTTATTCTATGATAGGTTAATTTGACTTTTGTTTCAACTATGCAACTTGGGTATATTAGATCTTGTCACTAATATTGATGGAGAAGTGTGCTAAAAACATAACTTCCAAAATATTAAATTCTATGATAAATTGATTTAGTAAGTCATAAAACCACTGTAGGACATAATCCTTTAAATTATGTGTAAACAAATTTTTGAAAATCCAATCATTGGACACATATTCCAAACATGTGTGAAAATCTCAAATATTTTTCTCTAGGTCACCCTTGCCATCATATAATGTAAGCTTAGGTGCCACAAATTTGGATGGCAAGGGAGTTGTTTCTATGTGATGTGCCAAAGGTTTATGTAAGAGAATATTATATTCTAAGGCATGTGTTAGCCTAGTAGATCCATTCTCAAAATGTAACACCTTAACCTGTAAAGTATAAACCTCATGCATAAATGATTGTACATTTGGAGTAGAATAATTAGCCACAAGAGGTGTAGTTATCACTAAAGGTTGTTGAATTACAATTTTATGTTGTGCTAACTAAGTTGGCCCACTATAGGTGTAAAAATTTTATTTGTTGGGGGGTTTATGATTAGCCATTATTTAATTTTCTCTTAATTTCCAATATGGCTTGTAAGATTTGTACATGATTAAGGAGTTGTTCCCAAATTCTATCTCTAAAGCTATATAAGACCTTATCTTTATTGAAAATTATGTTATAATTGTTAAGTGGAGGGAGAGTGTCTTGATTTCCAATTTGTGTATTCTCTTATTCTTGATTATATTGTTCATCTTCAAATGCATTATCATTGAAATCCACATAATCAAGGTGTGAAGGGTTAATAATAAGAGTTACAATAGGTCCCTTATCCATGCTATAAGCTTGAATAACAATAATCTGAATATTCTCTATATGATTACCACCTAGCCTAACACTTCTTCTTAATAGAAGAGAGATAGATTTTTGAGATGGTATATAGTAAACAAATTGGAATAGAGCTGCTAAACTAGAATATATGAAATCTAAAAATTTGAAAGAAACTAATAAAAATAGGGAAAAGAAGGATACAAACCCTATGATCATCTAGGATTGGGGTTTGAGCAATGTTCAAAGTAAGTTAAGCTCACCAAATTTTTATCCATTTAGTATTTAGATGATGTAAATCCTATGTTTGATTAAAAGGATGAGTAGTTTAAATTAGGGAAATAATATAAATAAAATAACCACTAATTTTTTATAGATTTGACTAGTTTTGACTTTCTAAAATAGTAATAAATATGTACAAACAAAGACTTATCTATAAAACACCTAATATAGATGATCTAAGTGTTGTAAACTAGGATAGGAATAGATCTAAGTGTCATCAATTGAAACCCTATATCATAATTTCTCCTAGATAGTAGTGCCACATTTGGACATAGGTGCAATGTGGCTCTAGTGTCCTAATATTGATGCTAGTATCTTATGTGCAAGACAACATTGAACTTTTGGGTACTCCTATGTCTATGTTTCTGGGTTTTGTTCTTGCACACAGGAAGTTTGAAACTCTATATTGTGCCTGTAATGAAATAATTATGATGCAAACCCTAATCCTCCTTAGAAGTATGGTATGAGGTGAAAAATGTGTTCATTAGTAGGATAGGATGGACATATTCAACACCCTACTATGAAGAGATTTGTTTATATACCAATACTTTGAGGAGGGATCAAGACCAATGTAGTTATTCTCACCTAAGTTATAATACAAGTGCAAGTGAAGATAGTATGGTAGTGGCCTTAAATACCTTGAGAGTTCTTGGGATTAGATATCTATAAAATATAAGTTTAGGAATGTTCTATATGGTAGTAAGTAGAAGTAGGGTAGAATAGGGATTAATAACATTGATTTTGCTCAACTTGTTTCATGTTTAAATAGATATTTTTTGTATAATTTCCATCTAGTGGATAGAGGGAAAAAAGTCATGTATTTATATTATTTTTTTGTTTATGCAGATAATAAAATATGTTTAGGTCGACCTTAGGAGCATTTTATTGTTGATTATTTTGACCACAAGTCAAAATAAGTCAACCCCCTATAGTTAAAAAATTATTTAAGGGTATATTAGGGGTCTTATAGGATGTAACAGGATATATCATAGTCTTAATAATGTTATTCAATGTGTCATTAGATTTGTGATGGCCACCTTTTAGTCCTTTGTCTTATGTCATATTTAAGGTCATATTTGAGTCATTTATGAGATTTGTATGCTTTCCCTTAGTATACAAATGTTCCATGTGTTCCTCAATGTCCTTCATGTTAGTCCCTTGTCAACCATGTCAGTTTCTAACTAAAAATTGTAGGAGTAACATCAAAACAAGAAGAAAAGTGGAAATTTGGGAAGGTTAAGTTGGTTATACAAATTCTACAAAAGTGTGTCACATGTGGTAAGATCTTATAGTGACTTTTCAACTTTTTTAAACTCATACTCATGTCTGATTATTTTTTAAGTCCTAAAAAATTATTAGAACCATTTCACTTCTCCATCACTCCATTAGGCACGCAAAAATGACCAACTTATTTTGGTCTACTATAGATAGCAACAGATGATTCAAGTAAAATCCACTTGGTGGTAGATATTAAAATTGGTCTAATTCATGTTCATGGTAGGATTTCAAAGTTTACTATAGAAATATTTATGAACCATTGTTTATAAGTTGACTATTACTTTCTATATTTTATCCCCATACCTTTTAGGTTTTTATTTTGTTTGTAATGGTCTAAACAAACTAGGTAATGTATGTGACTCCTAGGAGCATGTACATCTCTCTCACATGTATTTCAACTCATTTTTAATTTATAAACATAAATTAATAATCCAAACATCTCATGTTTCTAATGAAAGTCATTGTCATAGTTTATAGACAAGTCTTCCTTAGTAATGGATTTTTCTTCCCTGGTTTGGCTTTCAAATAAAATTGGATGTGGTTGTGCATCTCTATAAATATGTTGATAAATCCCTCCTAAGTAATTTTTGTCTCAAATACATCTATTGAGGGAGTGATAAGTCAATAAAGGACCGTATTTAGCCTTGCACAGTCAAGTTCTTGCATGTGCACCTACATCAGAAGAAAAGAGAGTCTTATAGAGCCATAGAAATGTGGTGAAGAGTTTCCAATGTGCTGATACGTATCCTAAGGTGGGAATCATGTGTTTGAACCATATGATGGTAATTTGAATTTGATTGAGATAACATATTCCTTCATGTACATAGTTTTACCCTATGTCTTGCATACCAACACCTACAGATGGATCCATAAAGACCTAGGAGGATTGAAGATCAAGTGTTTGAGATAGGTTTGAGCCTTCCTTAAGGTATTGAAATTTTTTAGGTGTACCAATAATCATGGAAGAGCCATGGAGTAACAAATATACATATTCTATCCCACCACAAGTTGATAAGGTGACTTAGAAGGATTCATTACCTTAAAGCCTCCAAAATATGGCTTTCATCTTTATTTTGATTCCCCCATAGTTAAATGCATGAAGTCTAATTAGGTTTAAACATTTCCATCACAAAGCATTATTATAGGGGAAATGATTTAATAAGAAATTTTGGTTGTTTTATCATGTAAACATAATATATGAAGTTTTCCATCTCTTGCATTCCTTCATTATAGGTCTTCAGTATTATCTATAGTATTTAGGGACCTAAATGACCCTATAGGAACTTCAAGGATACCTAATAACATCATAACCCTACAAACAACTACTTATTTGAAATGGAAAGAATAATATGTTCCAAAAATAAATAGAGGATGTTGAAATATAGGGTCCTAAATTATATCATCACTTATAGGTGTACCCTTTGCCATCAAAGAGGTCACATAAAGTCTAACTATAGGTACCTATAAACTCAAGGATGAACCTAGAAATGGGAACCCTTCAAACATGATCACTTTCAATTTAGATATGATTACAAGAACTTCAAGGAGATAGTTATAGTGTGTAATAAAATGTTTAATATTTTAAAATTCTATCTATATGTCTCATTTTGACCCTTAGAATGATCAGCTACAGATGACAATGCACTAAAACATAACCAGTCTAGAAGCTATCCTAGCATATACATGATGTGGAAGGTCCTAGTGACTATGAAGTGACCTTGAGGACTTCAATAAATTCTTAATTAAATTTATAAGTCATAATAATATAGTATACACCTATATGTATGTTGTTTTTTGAGTGGAAAATATAGTCACATAGTCCACAAGTCAAGCCTAGTCATGAAGAGTGTACAAAGAGGAGAGTAACATGGAATATGATGAATCAAGATCTCAAAATGTCTTCCTTGTGATAATTAACATATCATGAGATGTTAAAGACAAGGAAACATGGTAGGAACCAACCTTTAAAGTACACATAGAGCCATGTCCATTGTCTAAGCATAGTCAGAAGGTTTGGGGAGCCTGTCTTGGAGTTTGAGAGTGTTTAAAGGTGTTATAAGTGTGATATAACCCTAAAAATTGGTAAAACTAATACTCATCACTTGAAAATTCCTCTCATACCCTTTCTTTTCCATAGATAATAGGGTATGTGCCCTCTATTTATCTAAGATAAAGGGTACTCCCAAGGAGATAAACCCTGTAGGTTTAATAAGTAATGATGATAAAGTGAGTTGGGAAAAATTTAAACCTTTCAAGTAGATGTAGGAAGATATTTTGAACATGTAAAATTATTTGAGAAACCTCAAAGTCATTACCAACTACTCAGATATGGTGATGCATAAAGACAGTCAAATCCACTAGGCTTAGACTAGAACTAATGCCTAAATAGGATTCTAACTCCATTTATAACACTATTTGAGACTTTAAGTACATTTTAGGACCTTCACGAGAAGATATAAGGTGAATTAGAGCCTTTATTTTGTAGAGGAGTCATAGAGAGGTCATTTCTTGGCTTAGAAACATGACAGGGTGCACATAATGCAAAGAAGAGCTTGAGAGGCTAAGTCTGGAAGCTCATATTTGTACAGATGTTGAGCATGGAGGTCTAAGGATTTATACATAATTTAAGAGTGTCATAAAATTTCCTTTTGTGTAATTTTTTCACAGGTTCAAAATCAAACTTTTATGAACAATCCTTAAGGGGTAAACCCACTTAAAACCCTCCAAAACCCTTGCTAATGACCCACTAGGAAAGATAAATAATAAAAGGAATATAAATGAGTTGTAATGACTTTTAAATTTTTTGGGACTTGCATATAACTCACCTATGCTTCTTCCCATCAGATTGGATTATACCCTCTCTATACAGACAGAATACAAAACTAATTTTCTTAATAGTTTTTTATGTTTTATAGGTAAATAGGATTTTAAAAGGATTAATATAAACTTGGGAGGTCAACTAGGACCTAATATAACTCATCATTCTCATTTATTTCTTTAATAAAGCACACAATTATCTCTGCTAGCCCCTTCACTTCAGGCAATCCAAACTGGCATAGTGAATGAAGAGTGATCACCAAGTGAGAAGGTGATAAATATAATTAGGATGCCTTTTAAGGTTTTAATCATGGATTTAGGGACAGGATGACTCTTTAAATGTGTCATAACACCCCCTATATAGATTGGATTATAAAATTGAAGATTATCTTAGTGTTAAGTGTGAAGGATGATAGTGACTGCAAGTAGTGAGAGAACTTGTCCAAAAGAAGATAAATGATTAAGGGAACATCCAATGCATTTTGGATATTTTTATTAACCCATTAATCATAGTTCATATTTGTAAACTATCATTATTCTTCCTTGGAGCTTAAGATAATCTAATGATGAACATAATTTTTAAGAAGCTAGTTGAGAGACCTTTATGCCAAGTTTGGGGAGTTTGATGCCTCTAATGGACATTTGTCCAAAGATACCTTAAATGATATATTTTTTAATACATTATCCTACAAAAATAAATAATATTTTTATCTTGACACCTATTTTTGTGACTCTTGAGCTTCATTCTTCTCTCCCCTTTCTCACATTTTATAAGTATTAGCCATTTTGGATTTTGTAGACTAATTCCACACCATGTATGAAAAAGACCTACTAGTTTTATTTCATACTTTTCCTTATAATAATACATTAAATATGGTTTTGAGTTCATACATAATCTTTTAAAAGTGTGCTAAGATATGTATAGTGAATATCCAAGTGATTTTCATCTATCCTTTCTTTATGTCAATTCTTCAATGTTTGATGCAAGTTATTTCACTCTAGTAGGTCATATGAATTTTTGTCAAGTGTATGGGTCTATTTTAAAGTTTAAAATTATCCTTAATATGTAGAAATGATCTATGGTTCACTTACCTTGAATAGTCTTCATGCATATCACCTCCATATTGAAATACTAATGTTGTAGATCTTGTTTCTTAGTGCAAAAAGTATGATGATCTTGTGGAAATACTTATGATGTATCACACTCTTAAAATATTTTATTTTCATGCATACATATATAAAATTTCCCATAAGTAATTAGTTAGTGTATGTGATAAACATTTACAAGTCAATTTATGGAAATATCCCTTAAATCTAGAGGTTTACCTCTACTATAGGCAACCTACACGCTTAGAGGTATTCCAATTTTGAAAAATATTAGAGTAGTCTTGAAAGGCCTCATCTAGAGTGAAATATTTGGTGATAATAGTTTTATCATACCCAGTGGGACCAAGATCTAAGAGAGTGGAAAAATTTTTGGTGTGTCTCTCCTCTAATTAGCTTTTGGAAGCAAGTGAGATAGCACCAATGGTTACTTCGAATGAAATATCCTATTTATAAACAACCCAAGTATCTCTTGTTGAAGTTTTTGATAATTTATTATGTTTCATATGACCCATGAGGTTTATATTAATAGATTTGATGATAATCCCCAATATACATCTCCCTATATTCCTTGTTATGACCCATGTTACACCCCTCAACAACCCTATCATAATTAATATCAATCCTATAATCTATGGAAGCCCTATGACCATCCATTTCCTTCTCCATATGGACATCATGTTATTATATATCCCTATGAGGAAGGTTATCAATAAACCTATCAATTAATGCCTTCCTATCAATCCCAATATTTCCCCTACTAATCATACCATGATGCCTATCAACCTCTAGAAGATTATTATCAAACTTATCATGAGGAATCATATGATACCATTGATTATACATCAAGGTATTAAAATTAAATATATGAATTCTTACAGGCTCAAATACAATAAATAAAAGCTAATCTTAATCCCCATAATTACCCTCCTCCTACTTCAACCCCATCTCATGTCAAATACTTTTTAGCACTCATGCCAAGTCTACTAGATAGTGAAGATAATATGGGAACATGGTATAATGAGTTTGATGTACTTCCTAACCATCTCATGGAATGGTTAATAGTTTTTTTTTCAAATATGGATGAATTTTTAGGATGTGGTTGAATAAGAAACTCAATGGGATATCAAGGATCAGTTGTACTTGACAAATAAGTCCTGTCAATTCTCAATAGATAGAATAAAGATGTGGGAAGACAAAGATATTAAAAGTGAAACTACAGCTATTGAATATCCTCAAGGAGGCTATGACCAAAGTGAAACCTTTGTTGAAGAAGGTGTCTTTCCTTTTAAACAACATAAATTATCATTCTCATATTTAATCACTCAATAGGTCCTTTCTCCCAAATCCATTCACAAGCCCTCCACCACACCTAATGCTCCATATCCAACCCATGAGCCTAAGCATCACCCTCCCACCTCATCTCTTCTTGAAAGAGAGCCCATATTTTGGGAATAAAATGAAGAGGAACTATCTAAAGACGTAGCTGGTCAAAAGGATAATTCAAGTGACTATGAAGAATAAATCACCATAGGGACTCCTCTTGGTGAACACAAGTGTAATCCCATCTTCTTGAATAAATAAAAGAATGTTGAAGGTCCTATTATAGCTCTAAATATAGAATTTGGTTAAGGTATGAAAGGATAAGTGTTTGATAATTTGGTCATGAGGTTCTTGATAATCCTAAAAAACATGAATTTGAGTGTGTTATCAATAATAAATAAGAAGATCTTGTTAATAATGAAGATCAAAATCAAGTCACTCCTCCAAAAGTTGTAGTCATGAAGGAAATTAGTGAAGTTACTATCAAATAGGTTTCATTCCTAGAAGATTCAAACATGACCAAGGTAAAAGATGTTGTCTTTGAAGATAAACCAACTCCTCCACCTGAGGTTGAACCATTTTTAGAAGTATTTGATAAGAAAGAGAACAAGATTGATGACCTCATACATTCAGAAGAGAAAGTTGAAAAGTTGGTGGTTCTCAAAGATAAGGAGAGTAAGGATGATTGGTAGTAACAAATAATTATTTTCCAATAGCTTTAAGAACTTTTCTAGGTTGAAGACAAAGT
Organism: Torreya grandis; assembly: GCA_037957365.1. Taxonomy (NCBI): domain Eukaryota; kingdom Viridiplantae; phylum Streptophyta; class Pinopsida; order Cupressales; family Taxaceae; genus Torreya; species Torreya grandis. Next base: position 2,250,017 of record JARHVA010001971.1, on the reverse strand, counting down.
ACATGATAATATAGAGGAAAATGTCTCTATGGAAGACAATGACCAAGATTGGGTCGACTATGAAGAGATCCTTAATGAGCTTGGAAAACTCATAACTAAAAAGAAACCTGGCCTTATTGAGAGCACCATGGAAGTAAAGAAGGTATGTATTGTCAAACCACCATTAAATTTTGTAATTGAGGAGTGTTATGATAATATTGAGGCCATTTAAATTTAATATTAGTTCATCTCCATAGGTAATATACTTTTAGCTTCCTTGATTTCATTGAACATTATGACAAAGAGATTGGCAAACACCATGAAGGAGATGTATACATCAACACCAAGGTTCAAAAAATAACATGCCTCATTCATTCCTTCATTTCATGAAACAAGAAAGGTTTCAAACTTCCCCTTGGACCTAGGAGGAAGAGTTTCTTTCAAGTTAGTTTGTTTGGGTTGTGTGTGTGTGTTCCATAAGTGATCATGAAGCAAAAGTATGTGGTGTGTTTTAATGTCTTGTTCCTATTATTTCTTGTGTTTTTGTCTATTTTCAAAGGAAAATTTAGTGTCATACCTATGCATATTTGACTCCATATCCCAATGGATAGGAATAAGCTACTAGTCTTTGGCATAACTTGCTTGTCATGACTTAGAAATTACCAATAATGTTGACTATTTTAACCACAAGTCAAAATAAGTTAACTCCCTATAGTTAAAAAATTGTATATCAGTCTATTATGGGTCTTATATGATGTAATAATATATATCATGAAATTAAAAATGTTATTCAATGTGTCATTAGGTTTATCATGGCCACCTTTTAGTCCTTTATGTATTATGTCATCCTTAAGGTCCTATTTGATTCATTTATGAGAGTTGTATGGTTTACCTTGGTATATAAATGTTTAAAATGTTATTTAGTATACTTCATGTTAGTACCTTGTTATACATATCAATTTATAATTGAAAATTATAGGAGTAACATTAGAACAAGAATACAAGTGGTAGTTTGAGCAGTTTGAGTTGGTTGTATAGATTATACATAATTTTGGCACATGTGGTAGGATCCTATAGTGTCTCTTCAAATTCCATAGACTCATCCTCATGTTTTATCATCTTTAAAGTCCCAAAAATGTCCTAAAACAATTTCACTTCTCCATCATTCCACTAGACATGCAAAAATGGCCAACTGGTTTTAGTCAAGTAAGATAGCAAGGGATGAGTCAAGCATAATCCATTTGGTGGTAGATATTACACTTGTTCTAATTAATGTTTATGGTAAGACTTCAAGTTTTGGCATATAAATATTTATGAACCATTGTTTAGAAGTTGACTACTCCTTTTTTCATGTTTATCCCCACACCCTGCAGGTTTCTCTTTTATTTGTAGTTGTCCGTAAAAACTAGGTATTATTTATGACTCCTAGGAGAATTTTCATCTCTCTCACATGGATTTAAAATAATTTTTCACATGTGAACATAAATTGATAATCTAAACATCTCATGTTTCTAATGAAAGGCACTGTCATAGTTTACAGATAAGTCTTCCTCAGTAATGGAATTTTCCTCCTTGTTTTGGCTTTCAAATCAAAGTGGATGTCATTATGAATCTATATAAATATGTTTATCAGTCACTCTAAATTAATTTTGGTCTCAAATTCATCTCTTGATGGAGTGAGAAGTCAATAAAGGAACATAATCAGCCTTGCATAGTCAAATTCATGCATGTGCACCTACAGTCCTAAGGTGAAAATCATGTGTTTTAACCATCCAATGGTAATTTTAATTTTATTGAGACAACATATTCCTCCATGTACATAGTTATTACATGTGTTTTGTAGACCAACACCTATAGGTGGTTCCATAAAGACCTACAAGGATTGACGAGCAAGTGTTTGAGATAGGTTTGAACCTTATTTAATGTCTTGAAATTTTGGAGGTGACACAATAATCATGGAGGATACATGAAGTAAAAAATACACCTATGATACTCCACCACAAGTTTATAAGGTGACTTAAAGGATTCATTACCTTAAAGACTCCAAAATAAGGATTTCATCTTTTTTTTATTCCCCCATAGTGAAATGCATGAAGTCTAAATTGCTCTAAACATTTACATCATGAATCCCTATCATAGGGGAAATTCTTTAACAATAAATTTTTTTTTTGATCATGTAAACATAGTATAGGAAGGCCTTCATCTTGTGCATTCTTTCAGTGTAGGTCTTCAATATTATCTACAATATTTAAGGGCCTAAATGACCCTATAAGTACTTCAAGGAGACCTAATAAAAGCATAACCCTAAAAAAAACTACTTATTTTTAAATGGAAATAGTAATAGGTTCTCAAAATAACTAGAGGATGTTGAAATACAAGGTCTTGAATTATAGCATCACCTAAAATTGTACCCTTTGCCCTCAAATAGGTCACCTACAATCTGGCTTTATGTACCTATAAACTCATGGATGAACCTAGAAATGGGAACCCTATAAACATGATCACTTTTCATTTAGAGATTATTCAAAGAACTTAAATAAGATCTTATATTTTGAATTATAGGTTTTATGAGTTGAAAATGTTACCTACATCTATCCTTTTAACCCTTAGAATGATTAGTTATAATCAACTATAAGATGATAGTGTACTAAAGCATAACCAATCTAGAAGTTAGCCTAGCATATACATGATGTGGCAAGTCCTAGTGACTATAAGTGACCTTGAGGACTTAAGAAAGGTCTTAAGGTAATGCACAAGGCATAATATTGTAGTATACACCTACATGTATGTTATTTTCTGAGTGGACAATACACTCACACAGTCTACAAGTCAAGCTTAGTATTAAAGGGTGTACATTGAGGAGACTAACATGAAATATGATGAACTCGGATCTCAAAATATCTTCCTTTTCAAGATGACCATCTTATGAGATTCTCAAAATAAGGAAATAGGGTAGGATCCAACCTTCAAAGTACACATACAGTCATCTCTACATTCTATGAATAGTTAGAAGGTTTGGGAAGCCTATTTTGGAGTTTGGAGTGTTTAAAGGTTTATAAGTGTGATCTAACCCTAAAAATTGGTAAAAATTATCCCCATCACTTTCAAAATCCTATCATACCCTTATTTTGTATAATACAATAAGGGAAGTGCCCTCTATTTTATCTCAAATAGAAATCACTCCCAAGGAGATAAACCCTATAGGTTTAATAAGTAATGATGAGAAAGTGAGTTTGTAAGTGTTTAAACCTTTAAATTAGATGTAGTAAGCTATGGTAAACATGGATAACTATGTTATAGACCTCACAGTCATGACCAACTACTCAGATATGGTGATGAGTGCATAAACATAGTCAAATCCACTATGCTTAGATTAGACCTAATGCCTAAAGAGGGGTAAAATTCCATTTATAACACTATATGAGACTTTAAATAAATTTAAGGACCTTCAAGAGGAGATATAAGGTGAATTGGAGCCTTTAGTTTGCAAAGGAGATCATAGAGAGGTAATTTCTTATCTTAGAAACATGACAAGGTGTACATAATGTAAACAAGAGCTTGAGAGGCTAAGTCTAAAAGCTCATATATATATGTATGATTAGTATGGAGGTTCAAGTAGTTATACATGATTGAAGTGGGTCATAAAATTACCTTTTGTGGGATTCATTCACAGTTTCAAAGTCAAACTTTTATGAAAAATCCTTAAGGGATAAAACCACTTAAAACCCTCCAAAACCCTTACTAATGACCCAATGGGAAATACAAAGAATAAAATTCATCCAAATGATTTTTAATTACTTTCAAAGTTATTTGGACTTGTATAGACTTCCCTAGGCTTCTTACCATCAGATTAGATTGTACCCTATCTATATAGATAGGGTACAAAACTAGTTTTCTTGATAATTTTTTATGTTTTGTAGGTACATAAGAGTTTAAAAGGATTTAGATCACTTTTGGAGGTAAATTTTGACTTGATTCTAATATTTATTCAAAAAATCACACAAATATCTATACTAGCTCCTTCACTTCAAGCAGTCCAAACTAGCATAGTGAATGAAGAGTGATTACCAAGTGAGAAGGTTATAACTCCAATTACGAGGAATTTTAAGATATAAATAATGTATTTATGGACATGATTACTCTTAACAGGTTTCATACCACCCATTTTATGGATTTTATTTTAAAATTGAAGACCATCTTGGTGCAAAGTGTAAAGGATGAGTGAAAGAAGGATGATAGTGACTACAGGCAGTGAGAACACTTATCTAAAATAAAATTAATGATTAGTGAACATATAATTCATGTTGAAGTTTTTTATTAACCCCCTCATCATATTTAATATTTGAAAACTATCCCTATTCCACCTTGGAGTGCTCAAGAGAAGCCAATGTTGAATATAATTTTCAAGAAGCCAGCTAAGAGACCTCTACACCAAGTTTAGAGAGTTTGATGCTTCTAAGGGACATTTGTACAAATATACCTTGCATGGTCTATTTCATAATCCATTATCCTAAAAAAATAACTCATTTTCTCAGCCTAAAACCTTTTCTTGTGACTCTTGAGATTCATTTTTCTCTATCCTTTATCACATTTTATAAGTACTAGCCATTTTGGATCTTGTAGACTAATTCCACACCATGTATGGAAAATCCCTACTAGTTTGATGTTTTACTTTACCTTTTAATAATATATTAAATATGGTTTTGAGTTCATATATCCTCTTTTTAAAGTGTGTGAAGAGATTTATAGTGAATAGACAAGTGATTTTCATATATCCTTTCTTTCTCTTAATCCATTCATGTTTGATGCAAGTTGTTTCACTCTAGCAGGTCATATGAAGTGTTGTCAAGTGTATAGGTCTTTTTTCAAGTGTAAAATTATCCTTAGTATTTTAAATTGATCTATGGTTCACTTACCTTGGATTTTCTTCATGCATATCACCTCCATATTGAAATACTAATGTTAATACATTTTAGGACTTTGAAACTAGTGTTGTAGGTCTTATTTCTTAGTGAAAGAAGTATGATGATATTGTGGAAATCCTTATCATGTATCACCCTCTTATAATATTTTATTTACATGAATACCTCTATCCATTTTCCCACAAGAAATCAATTAGTGTAGGTGATAATCATTTAAAGTTCAATCTAGGGAGATAGCCCTTAAACCTAGAGGTCTACCTCTTCTACAGGCAACCCACATGCCTAAATGTATTCCAATGTTTCCCAAATCTTAAAGTAGGATTTAAAAACCTCCTCTAGGGTGAAATATTTGGAGAAAACATTTATTGTATTCCCTATGGGACTAAGTTCTAAGACTTTGGAAAGGTTTTTGGTGTGTCTTTCCTCTAATCAACTTTTAGAAGCAAGCAAGATAGCACCAATGGAGAATTTGAATGAAATATCTTGGTTATAAGAAACCCAGGTATCTCTTGTCAAAGGTTTTGATCATTTATTATGTTTCATTAGACCCATGAGGTTTATATTAATATCATTGATGATAATCCCCACTATGCATCTCCCTATCAGCCTTGTTATAACCCATGTTACACCCCTCAATAACCCTATCACAATTGCTATCAATCCTATGAACCATGGCAGCCCTATGGCCATCCATTTCCTTCTCCATATGGACATCATGTTTTCGGATAGCCCTATGATGAAGGATATCAAGAAACCTATCAAGGAATACATTTTTATCAATCCCAATATGACCCCTACCAACCATACCATGATTCCTATCAACATCAAGAGGATTCTTATCAGTTTTATCATGAGGAATCAGATGATCCCATTGATTTTATATCAATGTATTAAAATGCAAGATATGAATTATTAAAATCTCAAATCCAAAAAATTAAATATGTTCTCAATACCCATCATTACCCTCCTCTTCCTATTGACATTATGGATTGCACCCAGGGGCAGGACGCCTAGCTCATGCCCTTCCACACGCAACAATGGAAGCTCCCCTCTCTCCTGTGGGACCGGCGAAGATGGAGGGGAGAGTCTCTAGATAAGGGCTAGCTCCCTCTGATGTATCTTTTAGCCCTAGTTTCTCCTACTGGTAACAAATAAAATGACAAAAGGGGGGGATGAAAGGGGAGAGAGAGAGATGCTGAAAATAGAACCTAAGCCCTACAAAAGAAAAGGTGATACACCAGAAAAGTGACCCACCCAGCCCAAATATACACTTTTCACCAGGAATAAACACCCATACACTTCATCTAAAGTGGAAAGATCTTCTACAAAATTCAGCTAGGGATCCATGAAAAAATAGGGAAGAAGAAACTACCAGAGGCATCCTCAGACACACTTATGATAGCCTATTCACAGGCACCTATATTCTTCCTGTAGACACTTCTGGCAAACCTACAAAAAGGAGACTTCACAATGCACTAGACATGTTGTAATCAATCTGTGAAAAGCATGGAAGACAATGACTTAACAAAAAAGAATAAAAAAGACATATACTTTAAAGTGCAGGTCCAGAAAGAGGTAAAAATGCTAAATCCTGATTCAAGGTAAAAACTGGCAGAGCTCTACCTTACAAGCCCAAGATATTTTTGGGCAGAGTTTTGCCTTAAGGCTAAGAGAGTGGATCCTTCTCAAATGAGAATTTTTTACAATATATAAAAAGAAGAAGAGAACTTGGCCCCTTCTGGGAAAGATTTTGGCACTCTTTTTTCAAGCTAGCCCATGTGCGCTCTGAGCCTTGGGAAGAGGAAGCCATCTGATTGTCGACTCCTGCTTTGACTTTGGCATCCCACATTAATGTGAAAACATGGCCATGCCTCTTTTCTACAAACAGATTGCTCCCTTCAAGGCATTTACGTGGCTTGTCTACTATTTATGCCATTTGGTGACCGCCTGGCAAGCGTTGTTCCAACTACAAGAATAAATCCCTGAGTTGACACCTCTTTTCACTACTTGGATGCTTTATCTATTTCTTGCCTTGTCTTCTTCCTGGTTTTGTCTCTTTCTGCTCCTTCAGCCCTTGGGGGTGATCTTCTAGTGGGTTGCTGCATTCCTTGGACTCTTTTCATAGTTAGCACTCAGGCAATTCAAAAGCAAACAACTATTTTCACCAACTTAAATTTGACGTCCATGCACCATCATTGCTTGAACTTTTCATTCAGCTTTCTTTTATCAATCCTTCTTGAAAGGGAAGTGACACTTTATCTTCTTAAGAAAAAGTCCTTCATTTTGGTTGAGAGTCCCTCATAAGGGCCCCTGCCCTTCAGGGTCCTTCGGTTCCTTTGTCTTTAAAAAAACCTTCAGACTTTTCCCCACAGATTCTTTCTCACAGACTTTTGTCCATGGACATTTTCTTGTGGATAAAAAGTCTACAAGAATTGCCTTTAGCCACTTGCTTTCCTTTTGGGAATTCTCACTAGGGTTTTTGGCGTACCCTCCTCCCAAATTTCTTTAGACTTCTTATCCGAAGGAATTATGCCTTAAAAAAAATTCTAAAAAACCTAACCTATGTGGCTTTCTTTCCTTTGAAGTGCTTCCTACCCTCTGTAAGGGCACCTTCCCTTCAGCTTTGGGAAGCCCCCTTGAACCAAGCCATTGAACTGACCGATTGAACCAAAAAAGGTTCAATAGTTCAATGGTTCAACACTGCGTGCCACTCCTTTATTGAACCAAGCCTTTGAACCTTTCCCACTTGAACCAACCATTGAACCAATCTGTTGAACCAGTTCAACGGTTCAACATTACACGTTGAGCATTAAACCAAGCTCGTTGAACCATCTGATGAACTGAGTGATTGAACCAAGGCATTCAACCAATGTGTTGAACCAAGCTGATGAACTTACCAATGAACTGATTGATTGAACTTAAATTTTGAACCAATCCATTGAACTTTGTTGATTGAACCAAGCATTAAACCTAGTGGTTAAACCAAGTGATGAACCAGGGCCGATTGAGCCAAGGCATTCAACTTGTTTAACGGTTCAAAGATGCCAACCTTCTTTGTGAATTTATTCAGAGAAGAGCCCAAAGAAGCCTTGTAAAACCTAGCACTTTTTGAACTGATTCTTCATGTGCCAAAGACTAACCCTACAGAGTTCATAGAAGTCCCTGTGAAGTCCATAGAAAACCTGTAGAGTCCATAGAAATAAACCTATAGATTCCGTAGAAAACTCATTTTTGAGTCCATAGAAATGGACCTGTAGAGTTCGTAGAAAACCTGCAGAGTCCATAGAAATGGACAGATTCATGCAAAATCAAAAAATGAATTGGCCTAGAATAGTAGGGGAAGAAGGGGACTGATTTTTGGCCTATTAGGCAAAAAATGGTCAAAAAATTGGTGACTCCCAGGGGAAGCATGCCTTCTATGCTTAGAGACCAGTTGCCTTATAGTCCATTGGGAACAGAGTCAGAATGCAACTTTAAAGAAAGGTTAGCAACAGCCCCAAAGATCCAAGAATCAAACATGAAGCCTTTTTACTCCAGACACAAGGGAAAGCACACACAAGGCTAAAAACACTACTTGTGCAAACTGCACTTAGGGAAAGTAGGAAAAGAAACTGAAAGCAAACTACTATATACAACTAACTAGGTACATCTGCTTCCCTCCTAGATCAAAGGGAAAATTCCTTAAGTCTCCTTCCTGGCAAGAAGACTTATAGTACTAGACAAGTGGCTGAATGAAATGAAGAGTTGGTGACCTGCTCCTCTTGCCTTCCACTTGGGTTGGCTTGTATCTGAGTGGAGATTCAAACATGTTTCCAACATATACGTACTCTATTTATTTCTAGAAGCTTTTTGAATGATGGTCCTTCATGCTGGTGCATCTCATCAAGAAATCAATCACTGCTAGCTCATCACCATAAGCCCCTTGATATGCATCCTTGACTAGCTTATTCTCTTCTGCCTCATGCTCAGGTTCCATGGTATGACCATCCTCCTTGATGATTTCAAAGAAAGTATCTTCAGATTCACCAACCTCTTAAAAGGATAAATCTAAAAGCCTGTAGCCCCTTTGCATACTTATTTGAGTCCTAATGCTGCCTTCTCCACTCTTATCCAGCTCATAGCCCCCTTGAAGAATAGTGCAGCCTACCCTAATGACTTCAAATGAATCATTCAAAACATGAACAAGACATTGTCCATGCTCCTCCATGACATCTAAGGTGATCTCCTCCTCTTCCTTACTCATGAAGTCTCCCTAGTCAGTCATAAACTGAGCATACTCCTCTTCACTTGCTTCCTTCAAGATAGGCTCCTCCTTGAGAATGGGGGAAATGGAAGGCTAATGGATGAACTCATGTGGAAGAGGAGGCAATCCTTAAGCTAAAATCGAATGATTCTCCTCTTTCCATTTGGTCAGCACTTCATCTATATCAGGGATGGCTTGATAGTTTTCTTGGAGGTGTGTGGATGGAGTGTGTTCAGACATGAGTTCTACTATTTGGTCTAAAACATCCATCACACGTTCACTGAGGAAACTTGCTCTGGACTCCAACTCTACAATCAGCCTATCTATATCTACTTGGAAGAGCCTTTCTTGGAGGTCACAATCATCATCAAGAGTAGGAGTAGCCTCATCTTCTTCAAGGTTTTAAGCAAAACCTTTCTCCTCCTCTTCCTTTCTACCCCAAGATTCCACTGTTTGCTTCCAACTCATGATCCTGGGATTGGAATCTTGCTCCTATGAATAGGCAGCAACTTTATCTTCTTTAAGGTCCTGAGTTGGCTCATGATGTTCCTTCTCCCAGCCTGGAATTTGGAGATCATGTTGAAAGATTTGAGGAGGTTGGGGAAGATTTGGGAGGGTCTACTCATATATAGGAAGAGCTGTCTGAAAAGAGATGTATTGAAAAGCTAGGCATATAGGATTAGAGGCAGGGTCGATTGATGCATCGGATGAGTCAGAATGAGCCAGTGCCATCTGATAGAAAGGATTTGGCACACAAGAGGGAGTTTTCTCTAGAATAGGAGGGGGCAGACCTTGGGGCAAATTTTCTTGATTTTCATCCCTCCACTTTACCAACACTTCATCAATATTGAAATTAGATTTTGGATTGGTGGAAGGGATGTCTTTTGGCATCGGCTCCTCTACAAGGTTTGAAAACTCCATCTCTCTTTCTCCCAATAGCCTCATCTTAGCCTCTAATTCCTCAATCTACTGAGCCAGATTATCCTCATTTTGTACCTCTTGGAGCTCATAAGAAATATTATAGAGATGAGGGATGCATGAAGGTTGACATGAAATTCAAGAAGCTTCTTGAGGAAGGGTGGGAGGGACTTGAAAAGGACTAACCTCATTTTTCACCTCACACTCTTGGACAATGTCTTTCTCCTCCTTATTGTTCCATGACTCAACCACTTTATTCCATCTCAAGATATTCAGACTGGGCATCTCTTTTTGGGTGATGGGGCCACAATGTGAGAGGGTAGTGAGGGTTTAGATTCCACTTCCCTTGCTACCAAAATGGATTGCTACATCTGAATATTTTCCAATTTGATCTATTTATCAAGATTAGCCTTAAACACAAGATTTATTGTTTCAGAACCCTCCTCAACATGATTGGGGAAAGGATTTTGATAGGCTTGACTTGGCTTATAAGCAAGGGCTATGTATGAATAATATGATACTTGGGGTAGTGAGTATGCAGGTTGATAGACTTGGTAAGGTTGCCTCTCATAAATACTCAGCTTCTCTTCCAAAGATGCAATCATACCACTCACATCCAGCATCTCACTTGTAAGCCTTTGCCAATTGGCTCTTTCAATAGGAGCCCACTCACTCTTAACCTGATCCAGTGCATTTCTCACTTGATGGATGACATGATCAAGAATTTCTTGGACACATCCCCTTCTAGTGTCAAGATATATCACATACTTTTAGTATCCTAGTATTGCTCATTTGAAGGTGGAAACGGGTTGATTGACAAAGAGACTAGGTTGAGTAGGAGAAGTGACACATTGAGAAGACTGGGCATAAGGCTGATATAGCTTATGACAAGGTTAAGACTGGTTATATTAAACTTGATAAGGATCAATATAAGGCTAGTAAGGATCATATCTAGACTGGCCAAGGAAAATAGGGTCCATGGCTCTAAACGATGGAATTATACATACCAGAAATACTATTTCTTGATGGCACCAAAACTACTTAACTAGTTGATTTAACTCAGAGTCGCCATTGGTGTTGATGTAAAATCCTCCAAAGGCTAGTTGGTTGAAGAACACACAAATTATTCTTCAACTCTTTGTACAAAACTTTTCCTAGTTGGTCCCACTGGGTGTGCCAAAAACTGTTGATGTTGTGGATTGCACCCGGGGGCAGGACGCCTAGTTCTTGCCCTTCCACATGCAATAATGGAAACTCCCCTCTTGCCTATGCGACCAGTGAAGCTAGAGGGGAGAGTCTCTAGATAAGGGCTAGCTCCCTCTGATGTATCTTTTAGGCCCTATTTTCTCCTAATGTTAACAAATAAAATTAAAAAAGGGGGGGATGAAAAGGGAGAGAGAGATGCTGAAAACAGAACCTAAGCCCTAAAAAAGAAAAGGTGATACACTAAAAAAGTGACCCACCCAGCCTGAATATACACTTTTCACCAAGAATAAATGCCCATACACTTCATCTAAAGTGGGAAGCTCTTTTGCAATAGTCAGCTAGGGGTCTGTGAAAACACAGGGAGGAAGAAACTACCAGAGGCATCCTCAAACACACTTATGGCAGCCTATTCACAGGCACCTATATTCATCTTGTAGACACTTCTGGCAGACCTAAAAAAAGGAGACTTCAAAATTAATTGGACATGTTGTAATTAGTCTGAAAAAATCATGGAAGATAATGACTTAACACAAAATAAGAAAACAGATATATACTTTAAAGTGCAGGTCCAAATAGAGTTAAAAATGCTAAGTCCTGATTCAAGGTAAAAACTAGTAGAGCTCTGCCTTACAAGCTCGAGAGATTTTTGGGTAGAGTTTTGCCTTAAGTCTAAGAGAGTGTATCCTTCTCAAATGAGAATTTTTTACAATATATAGAAATAAGAAGAGAACTTGTCCCCTCCTGGGAAAGATTTTGGCACTCTTTTTACAAGCTGGCCCATGTGCGCTCTGAGCCTTAGGAAGAGGAAGCCATTTGATTTTCAACTCCTACTTTGACTTTGGCATCCCACATTAATGTGAAAACATGGCCATGCATATTTTTTTCAAACAAACTACTCCCTTCAAGGCATTTACATGGCTTGTCTACTGTTTGCACCATTTGGTGACCGCCTGGCAAGCGTTGTTCCAACTGCAGGAACAAATCCCTGAGTTGACACCTCCTTTCACCACTTAGATGCTTTGTCTATTTCTTACCTTGTCTTCTTCCTAGTTTTGTCTCTTTTTTCTCCTTCATCCCTCAGGGGTGATCTTCTAGTGGGTCGCTGCATTCCTTGGGCTCTTTTCATGGTTGGCGCTCAGGCAATTCAAAAGCAAATGGCTATTTCACCGACTTAAATTTGACATCCACGCACTTGTCATTGCTTGTAATTTTCCTTTGGATTTATTTTATCGATCCTTCTTGAGAAAAATTCCTTCATTTTGGCTAAGATTCCCCCATAAGGGCACCTACCCTTCAGGGTCCTTCAGCTCCTTTGTCTTTGAAAAAACCTTCAGACTTTTCCCCACAGATTCTTTCCCATAGACTTTTGTCCATGGACATTTTCCTGTGGAAAAAAAGTCCACAAGAATTTCCTTTTGGCCACTTTCTTTCCTTTTGGGAATTTTCACCAGGGTTTTTGGCGTAGCCTCCTCCCGAATTTCTTCAAATTTCTTGTCTAAAGGAATTCCTTCAGACAAAAAGTCTAAAGGAATTATGCCTTAAACAAAATTTCAAAAAACCTACCCTATGTGTATTTCTTTCCTTTGAAGTGCTTCCTACCCTCCACAAGGGCTCCTAAACCCAAAACTGCCCTCCGTAAGGGCACTTGCCCTTCATCTTTGGGACGCCCCCTTGAACCAAGCTGTTGAATCGACCGATTAAACCAAAAATGGTTCAACAGTTCAACACTGTGTGCCACTCCTTTGTTGAACCAAGCCTTTGAACCTTTCCCACTTGAACCAACCATTAAACCAATCCATTGAATCGGTTCAACGGTTCAACACTGCATGCCGAGCCTTTGAACTGAGCATTGAACCAAGCTCTTTGAACCGTCTGATGAACTGAGTGATTGAACCAAGGCATTAAACCAATGCGTTGAACCAAGCTGATGAACTTGCTAATGAACTGATTGATTGAACTTAAATGTTGAACCAATACATTAAACTTTGCCGATGGAACCAAGCATTGAACCTAGTGGTTGAACCAAGCGATGAACCAAGGTCAATTGAACCAAGGCATTAAACCAAGGCATTGAACTGGTTTAATGGTTCAAAGATGCCAACCTTCATTATGAATTTATTTAGAGAAGAGCCCAAAGAAGCCTTGTAAACCCAGCACTTTCTGAATTGATTCTTCATACACCAAAGACTAACCCTATAGAGTTCGTAGAAGTCCCTGTGAAGTCCGTAGAAAACCTGTAGAGTCTATAGAAATAGACCTATAGAGTCCGTAGAAAACCCATTGCTGAGTCCGTAGAAATCAAATCTCTGTAGAGTCTGTAAAAATGGACCTGTAGATTCCATAGAAAACTTGTAGAGTTCATAGAAATGGATAGATTCATGCAAAATCAAAAAATGGATTGGCCTAGAATAGTAAGGGAAGAAGGGGACCAATTTTTGGCCTGTTGGGCAAACAATGGTCAAAAAATTAGCGACCCACCAGAAGATCACCCCTGAGGGCTGAAGGAGTATAAAGAGACAAAACCAGGAAGAATACAAGGCAAGAAATAGACAAAGCATCCAAGTGGCAAAAGGAGGTGTCAACTCAGGGATTTATTCTTGCAATTTGAACATCGCTTGCCAAGCGGTCACCAAACGGCACAAACAGTAGACAAGCCATGTAAATGCCTTGAAGGGAGTAGTCTATTTACAGAAAAGAGGCATGGACATGTTTTCACATTAATGTGGGATGCCAAAGTCAAAGCAGGAGCTGACAATCAGATGGCTTCCTCTTCCCAAGGCTCAGAGTGCACATGGGCCAGCTTGCAAAAAGAGCACCAAAATATTTCCCAGGAGGGGCCAAGTTATCTTCTTATTTCTATATATTGTAAAAAATTCTCATTTGAGAATGATCCACTCTCTTAGCCTTAAGGCAAAACTCTACCCAAAAATCTCTCAGGCTTGTAAGGCAGAGCTCTACTAGTTTTTACCTTGAATCAAGACTCAACATTTTTACCTCTATCTGGACCTGCACTTTAAAGTATATGTCTATTTTCTTCTTTTGTGTTAAGTCATTATCTTCCATGCTTTTCACATAGTGATTAAAACATGTCTAGTGCATTGTGAAGTCTCCTTTCTGTAGGTCTGCCAGAAGTGTCTACAAGAAGAATATAGGTGCCTATGAATAGGCTGCCATAAGTGTGTCTGAGGATGCCTCTGGTAGTTTCTTCCTCCCCATGTTTTAAAAAACCCCTAGCTGACTATTTTAGAAGAGCTTCCCACTTTAGATGAAGTGTATGGGCATTTCTTCTTGGTGAAAATTGTATATTCAGGCTGGGTGGGTCACTTTTCTAGTGTATCACCTTTTCTTTTTTAGGTCTTAGGTTCTATTTTCAGCATCTCTTTCTCCCTTTTCATCCCCCCCCCCTTTTCATTTTATTTGTTAGTAGTAGGAGAAACCAGGGCCTAAAAGATACATCAGAGGGAGCTAGCCCTTATCTAGAGACTCTCCCCTCCAGCTTTGCCGGTCCCATAGGTGAGAGGGGAGTTTCCATTATTGCATGTGGAAGGGAAGGAGCTAGGCATCCTACCCCCAGGTGCAATCCACTACGTCAACACCTCCTACTTCAACCCCATCTCATGTCAAATCCTTCATAGCACTCATGCCAAGTCTGATAGATAGTGAAGATAATATGGGAAAATGGGATAATGAGTTTTATATACTCCTTAACCATCTCATGTAATGGTTAAGAGTTATTTTTCAAGGATGTATGAATGTGTGGGAGGTTATTAAAGAGGATACTCAATGGAATATCAAGGAGTAGTTGTACTTGGAGAACAAGTGTTTTTTATGATCAATAGATAGACTAAAGATGTGGTAATACAAAGAGATTAAAAGTGAAGATGCAACTATTGAATATCATCAAGGAAGATATGACCAAGGTGAAACCTTTGTTTAAGGTGGTGTCTTTCCTTTTAAACAACGCAAATTTTCATTCCCCTATGAACTCACTTATGAGGTACTTTTTCCCAAATCCATTCACAAGCCCTACACCACACCTCATGATCCATATCCAACCCATAAGCTTATCCATAACCCTCCCACCTTCTCTTATTGAAGGAGATCCCATATTGTGAGAAGCAAATGAGGAGGAAAGGTCTCAAGACACATTTGGTCAATAGTATTCTTTAAGTGACTATGAAGAATAAATAACCATAAGGACTTCCCTTGGTGAACACAAGTGAAATACCATCTTCTTGAATGAATATAATTAATGTTGAAGGTCCTATTTTAGATGTCCATACAAAATTTGGTCAAGGGATGAAAGGAGAAGTGTTTGAGAAAGACCCCAAATCTGATCATGAGGTTGTTGATAATCCTAAAAAACATAAAGTTGAGACTATTATCAAGCATAAATAAGAATCTCTTATTAATAATGAAGAGAAAAATCAAGTCACTCCTTAAGAAGTTGTAGTCATGAAGGAAATTAGTGAAGTTATTGTCAAAAAGGTTGATGTTTTAGAAGATTCAAATGAGACAAAGGCAGAAGATGTTGTCTTTGAAGAGAAGTGAACACCTTCACCTAAGGTTGAACCTTTTGTAGATTTATTGGAGAAGAAAGATAACAAGATTGATTATGTCATACATCAAGAAGAAAAAATTGAAGAGGTGGTGGTTCTCAAAGACAAGGAGAGTAAGGATAATTAGCAATAGCAAATGAAGCTTTTCCAATGGATTGAAGAAATTTTCTAAGTTGAATACCAAGTACATGAGAAGATAGATAAAAATTTATTCATGGAAGACAATGACCAATATTGGGTAGACTACACAAAACTCCTTGATGCACTTCAAGATCTCGCAGCTAAAAATAAACCTAGCCTTATTGATATCACCATGGAAGTCAAGAAGGTATGCCTTGTTGAACCACCATTAAAATTTGTATTTGATTCATATTATGAGAATATTGAGGCAATTGAAATTAAATATGAGTTCATATCCATAGGTAATATAATGGTATCTGCCTTGATTTCATTGAACATCATGCCAAAGAGATTAGCAACCACCATGAAGAAGATGGAGACATCAACACCAAGGTTCCAAAAATAACATGCCTCATTTACATCTTCATTTCATGAAACAAAAAATGTTTCAAACTTATTATTTGACCTAGGAAGAATATTTTATTTCAAGTTAGTTAAGGTTTGAGTTAGTTTGTTTGGGTTGTGTGTTTGTGTTCCATAAGTGCTCATGAAGCACAAGTGTGTGGTGTGTTCTTTCATGTCTTGTTCCTATTTTTTATTATGTTTTGATCTATTTTCAAAGGTAAATTCAATTTAATACCTATGCATAGGTGATTATATATCCCAATAGATAGGATTAAGCTAGTGATCTTTGGCATAGCTAGCTTGCCACCCCTCAAAAATTGCTATGAGTGTTGACTATTTTAACCAAAAGTTAAAATAAATCAACCATCTATAGTTCACAACTTGTATAGGGGTATACTAAAAGTATTATAGGATGTGATAGGATATATCATGGTCTTAACAATGTTATTTAATTTGTCATTAGATTTTTCATGGCCACCTTTTAGTGATTTTATGTTTATGTCATCCTTAAGGTCCTATTTGAGTCATTTATAAGATTTTTATAGTTTAGCTTGGTATAAAAATGTTATAGGTGTTCCTCAACATCCTTCATTTCAGTCCATTATCATACATGTCAATTTCTAACTAAAAATTATAGGAGTAACATCAGAACAAGAAGAAAAATGGTGGTTTGGGCATTTTGAGTTGGTTGTATAGATTCTACAGAAATGTGGCACATGTGGTAGGCTCCTATAGTGAATTTTCAACTTACCTAAACTCATCCTCACATTTTATGATCTTTTAAGTCCCAAAAATGTCTTACAATCATTTAACTTATCTATCACTCCACTAGGCATGTATAAATGACTAACTAGTTTTGGTCTATAGGATAGCAGAGGATGAGTCAAGTCAAATACACTTGGTGGTAGATTTTAAACTTTGTATAATTAATATTAAAGAAATTATTTTAAGGTTCTGTGTATAAATCTTTATGAACCATTTTTTAGAAGTTGATTTCTCCTTTATGCATGTTTATCCCAACACCCTGCAAGTTTATCTTTAATTTATAGTGGTTTGTACATACAAAGTATTGTATGTGACTCCCAATATCATGGAAATATCTCTCACATGTATTTTAACACATTTTTCATGTGTGAACATAAATTGATAAGCTAAACATCTCATTTTGATAATGAAAGGCATTTTCATAGTTTGCAAACAAGTCTTCCTCAGTAATGGAGTTCTCCTCCCTATTTTAGATTTCAAATAAAAGTGGATATGGTTTTGCATCTCTCTAAATATGTTTATCAGTCCCTATAAAGGAATTTTTCTCTCAAATTCATCTCTTGATGGAGTGATAAGTTAATAAAGGAACACAACCAGCCTTGCACAGGCAAGTTCCTACATGTGCACTTACATTCAAGAGAAAAAAGAGTCTTACATAACCATGGTGATGTGGTGAAGAGTTTGCATCATGTTGATAGGTCTCCTAAGGTGAAAATAATGTGTTTTAAAAATATAATTGTAATTTAAATATGATTTATACAACATATCCATGTGTCCTTCAAATCAACACCTACAGGTGGCTCCATAGAGCCCTAGGAGGATTGAATAACAAGTGTTTGAGATAGGTTTGAACCTTCCTTAATGTCTTGAAATGTTGGAGGTGAAATAGTAATCATTAAAGAGACATGAAGTAATAACTACACATATGATATCCCACCACAAGTTGAGAAGGTGACTTAAAGGATTCATTACCTTAAAGTCTCCAAAATAGGGCTTTCATATTTCTTTTGATTCCCCCATAGTGAAATGCATGAAGCCTAAGCAAGTCTAAACATTTCCATCATGAAGCCCTATCATAGGGGAAATTATTTAACAAGAAAGTTTGGTTTTTTTATCATGTAAACATAGTATAATAACCCATCCATCTTGTGCATTCCTTCACTATAGGTCTTTAGTATTATCTACAGTATTTAGGGGCCTAAATAACCCTATAATAACTTCAAGGAGACCTAATAAAAACATAACCCTAAAAACAAATACTTATTTGAAATGGAAATAGTAATAGGTTACTAAAATAAATAGAGGATGTTGAAATATAGGGTCTTGATTTATAACATCACCTAAATTTGTACCCTTTGCCCTCAAAGAGGTCACCTACAGTCTAGTTGTAGGTACCTATAAACTCATGGATAAACTTAGAAATGGGAACCCTATAAACATGATAAATTTCCATTTAGATATGATTAAATTAACTTTAAGAAGATCATATATTGTGAATTTTATGGTTTAAGAGTTGAAAATTCAATTTATATATGTCCTTTTGACCCTTAGAATGATCGGCTACAATCAACTATATGATGATGGTCCACTAAAGCATAACCAGTCTAGAAGTTATCCTAGCATATACATGATGTGACAAGTCCTATTGAAGTGACCTTGAACATTTAAATAATATCTTAAGTTAATTCACAAGGCATAATAATATAGTATACACCTAAAATTATGCTATTTTATGAGTGGACAATACAGTTACATAGTCCACAAGTCAAGCCTAGTCATGAAGAGTATTAATTGAGGAGACTAACATGGAATATGATGAAGTGGGACCTCAAAATGACTTATTTTTTATTATGTCCATCTCATGAGATGATCAATATAAGGAAATAGGGTATGATCCAACCTTCAAAGTACACATATAGCCATGTCCATAGTCTATGCACAATCACAAGGTTTGTGGAGCCTATCTTGGAGTTTTGGAGTGCTTAAAGATGTTATAAGTGTGATATAACCTTGAAAATTGGTAATAATTATCTAAATCATTTGAAAAATAATCTCATACCCTTATTTTTCTTGATAAAACAAGGTAAGTGCCCTATGCTCTATCTCAGATAAAGCTATCTTTCAGGGAGACAAACCCTATAGGTTTAATAAGTAATGATGAGAAAGTGAGTTGAGAAGCATTTAAACTTTTCAAGGATATGTAGGAAGCTATGTTGAACATGAAAAAGTATGTGAAATACCTCACAGTAATGACTAACTACTCAAACATGGTGATGAGTGCATAAACATAATCAAATCCACTAGGCTTATATTAGACTTAATGCCTAAAGAGGGGTCAAATTCCATGTATAACACTAAATGAGCCTTGAAGTACTTTTAATTCCTTTAATGTGTATATATAAGTTAATTATATTTTTTAGTTTGTAGATGAGGTCACGAAGAGGTCATTTCTTGGCTTCGAAACATGATAGGGTGCATAAAATGCAAATAAGAGCTCGAGAGGCTAAGTCTAGAAACTCATATCTATATAGACACTTATAATGGAGGTGCAAGGAGTTATACATTATTTAATATGGTCCTAAACTTGGCTTTTATGAAATTTGTTCACAGGTTCAATGTCAAACTTTTATGAAAAATCCTTAAGGGGTAAAACCACTTAAAACCATCTAAAACCCTTGATAATGACCTAATGGGAAAGACAAAGAATAAAAGGAATAAAAATGAGTTGGAAATAATTTAAAATTAATTGGTACTTTTATAGGAATCCCCTAGGCTTCTTCCCATTAGATTGGATTTACCCTATCTATATGAACGAGGTATAAAACTAGTTTTCTTGATAGTTTTTGAAGTTTTTTAGGTAAAAATGAGTTTAAAAGGATGAGGATCACTTTGGGAGGTAAATTGGGATCTAATATAACCCATCATACTCATTTATTGATTCAAAAAATCATAGAAGTATCTCTAATAGCTCTTTCACTTCAGGCAATCCAAACTAGCATAATGAATGAAGAGTGATCGCCAAGTGAGAAGGTGATAACTCCAATTGGGAGGAATTTTAAGGTATAAATAATGGATTTATGGATAATATAAATATTTATAGGTGTAATACCACCCCCTATATGTATTTTATTATAAATATAAAGACCTTCTTGGTTTCAAGTGTGAAGGATGAGTGAAAGAAGGATGATAGTGATTGCAAACATTAAAAACCCTTATCCAGAAGAATATCAATGATAAGGTAACATACAATGCATGTTGGAGATTTTTATTAAACCCATAATAATAGTGCATATGTGTAAACTATCCCTAGTCTACTTTGGAGTGATCAAAAGAAGCTAATGATGAAGACAATTTTTAAGAAGCCAGCTGAGAGACCTATACACCAAGTCTTGGGAATTTAATGATTCTAAGGGAAATTTATCCAAATATAGATTACGTAGTCTATTTCAAAATCCATTATCCTATAAAAATAACTCATTATCTCAGCTTGAGACCTATTTTCGTGACTCTTTAGCTTCATTCTTCTCTCTCCTTTCTCACATTCTATAAGTACTAGCCATTTTGGCTCTTGTAGACTAATTCCACACCATGTATGGTGAAGTCCTACTAGTTTGATGGTGTAATATACCTAGAAATAGTACTTGAAATATGGTTCTAAGTTCATACATCATCTTTCCAAAGTGTGTGAATATATGTATAGTGAATAGTCAAGTGAGTTTCATATATCCTTCCTTTCTCTCAATCCTTCCATGTTTAATGCAAGTTTTTTCACTCAAGTAGGTCATATGAAGTGTTTTCAAGTGTATGGGTCCATTTTTAAGTTTAAATGTAGCCTTAGTGTCTAAAAATAATGTATGGTTCACTTACCCTAGATATTCTTCATGCATATCACCTCCATATTTAAATAATGATGTTAGAGCATTCTAAGAATTTGATTCTAGTGTTGTAGGTCTTATTTCTTAGGTCAAAAAGTATGATGATCTTTTAGAAATAATTATGGTTTATCACCTTCTTATAATATATATTTCCATGCATACCTCTATCCTTTTTACTAGAAGAAATCAGTTAGTGTAGGTTATAAGCACTTAAAGGTCAACTAAGGAGCTAGCCCTTAAACCTAGAGGTCTACCTTTATTATAGAAAACCCACAGGCCTAGAGGTATTCCAATGTTGCCCAAATCTTAGAGTAGGATTGAATAATCTCCTCTAGGGTGAAAGATTTGGTGACAAAATTTAAATTTGAAAATATATATTTATTTAGGAAAGATAGGGTAAAGAATATAGGTAGCATTTTGGGGATAGTAGTGCCACACAGATCTAGTGTCCTTAATAGGGCGTGTAACAACCCTACTGGGTTTTACCAAAATATAGTAATTTTTTTAAAATATTAATTACACATATTCATCATACATATTTCACCATGAGAAATTTAAATAGTGATCTTTAACTAACTACATTAATTTATTTAAGTAATAGGTTTATAGTTAATCTACTTAGCTAAGGATCACCATGAATATATATAACAATCATGAATAATGTTGAATAATAAATAAATGCTACATCTATCCATAAATGAAATAGTAAAATTTTAGCCATGGTTTATAAAACATTTTAGCCACTAATGTAGAAGTATAATGTATAAATATTATAGTTTTAAGCAACACATAATAATATCTAAAATAATAAAACATGATAAAAATATCCATAGAGCAGAGTCTCCATGAATCAAGTATCAATCTATAATTCCAAGTGTAGTCCCTAGTATAGTACCCTAGATGGGAGGGAGAGCATTATCTAAGCACTTTTCCACACCAACCATAGACCATAGATCCCTTGCGTTATCTCCCAACTAGGGGATGGCCCTCCTTTCATGGATGTGTAGATAATGATAGTGTGGGAATCCAGAGTGACAAACCAAAACTCGTGTGTTGAAGATATCTAATACATAATGTGTATCATAAATAAATTCATTCTAACATGATATCACACAAATATGAAAACTATATCAACATATGAAATGATAATGTTTAATTAAAATATATTTTTATCCACAGTTTTCAATAATTAATGATCTCTAGGATCAGTCAAATTCATACACACCACTCAATCGAATTACACCTCATCTTGCATTGATGATGTTAATTAAGCAAGTGGAATTTGTCCAATACTTATTTAGAGTGATGAATGTGATATTTGGTTAAAATATATAATATTACAAAAACTAATAGATTCATTCAAAATATTTCCCTTTAGCTGATAAAAATATGCTAACTAGAGAAATATCAAATACACACATTTAGTCTGTCAAATATAATTTAATGAATCCAATATCATCTAGTTCATTACTAAATAGTAAATAGAAATAAAATATTCCTCAATATAACATATCATCTGGGTATTGATTGTATCTAAACTATTAGTTACCCACATCATAAGTAGCTTATAATACTATTTCATCCCTGAAATAATCATTTTAACACAGGGTTATATATATTTTTATATTCCACATATAAAATAAAAGCCAATCCAAAACATCATAATATGTTTTATGTTTTAAAATTCTTAATTACATTATTTTAATGATTTTATACAAACATTAAAATATATAAAAACATCCATTTGCACACTATATGGTAATAATGTTTTCAAATACAACATAAGTGAGTGTGTGTGTGTGTGTGTGTGTGTGTGGTAAAATCAAATTCAGACTTATAACATAGTCCACAGTGATGTATTTTTACCGTGTGTGTGTGTGTGTGTGTGTGTAAAATTCTTGAGTAAAATTACAATACCGTAAAAATACTATATTTTATACAATATATTCTAAGAAAACATCCATTGTCCATGATTTAAAATATTTTGTATACATCCAATTAAGAGAATAACCTTATAGCCCCTTTTATAACTAGATAAATCCCAAAACACTAAAAACACAGAATTTAATATGATTTACCATATATACACAGTCATCCATTTACACACCAAATTCATTTATTCACATTAATCAAACCACATATTAATATTTTATTTTTATGCATATTAAAAATGGTCAATACATACACACAATATTTTATATCAAACATTATGAAATTTTTGACTATGTATTCAATTCCAAGTTTACACAATCCATAATTGATAACCAAAACCATTCCAATTTTGTTTTTTTTATCTAAGCTAATTTACATAGAGACTAAAAAACTCAATTAAACTATGAATTATTTCCCTCTATCTCAGATTTATAAAAACATTTATGGAAGTGATTACTCATTCAAATGATATAATTATAACTCAGTCTTAAACACATACCCAGCCCGTAATTTTTAAAATTCAATTGATAAATGTAATTTTTCCCAGTCATCGTATACTATTTAAACTCCAAATTCCATTGATATTACAAGCTAAAAGATTTTAATTATAACATAGAGTATATACCTATATCAAAACCATGCTAAATCTCTGCCAACAAAATTTAAATGAAACCCTAACCTTCCATTTACACACACACACACACAAATTTGTATATATAGATACACACACACATAGCCAACCCATTTTGAAAGCACATAGAATATATATAAGTTGTTACATAGTCAACATGTATTAAAACATATTTACGTTTATATATACTATTACATAGTCAAAAGGGTATAAAAATATATAACTTATTTCTCCCAAAATAAATCTCAGCCCAATAAAACATAGTTGAATGATATATATACGTAATGTATTTCTCAAATAAATACAACTAAGTATATACATATTCAAACTCATAAAACCCATATAGGATCATTATTTAATGTTGAGCATTATAGCTTAGGTTCTAGACTATTTCGACAACCAAACCCAAATCATAAGACCCTATTCAAATTCCCTTAAAATGTATAAATAATCAATGAATTCTTTGGATTTTTAAAATTGATAAAGGGTTTAAATTTTAAGCTTTCACAGAGGTGGAAAAAATGTGGTGAACACCTACAACCCTACCCCTTTGCCCTTTGGGTTATAGGGTTAGATGTAGGGTTATGTGGATGGTTGAGCTATCCATAGGGCCTTACATATAGCCCCTGTTAATTTTATTATTGATCTTAAAATAGATTAAAATTCCATCAACCCAAATCAATTCATTTCACAAATATAACAAGCATTATCACTCAGTAATTTAAATATAAAATTGACATGTTATTGATTCTTATTTTGCCAAGAAAGCTAAATCTCCTCTTCCTTAGCCTAAATTCCTTCTTATTTTATCTTTCTCTCTGCTACTCCCTGTATGCATGCCATGTGCATCACAACCTTCCTTTTCTTTCTTTTATTCTTATCCATCATCTTATTTTCCACCAACTTCTCTTCCATTAATGAAAAAATAGCTCAATAGAAGTCCACTATGCTACAATTTGCCACCATGAAATCCATAACAAAAATCCATGATGATTTTTGTAGAATGATGGCTAAATCTAGGGTCAACGAGTAATTAGAAACACTAATCATCTTTAGATTTCGAAAATAATAAATAAAATAATAATTTTATATCTTAAATAATATTTTCATGCCATTGACTTAAAGCCAACATAACTATCTAAACTAAATAAAAAATAATTCATAATCCTCATGATATTCCATGCAATTTCAATTATCGAATTAGTCAATTAATCATTAACTTTCCATGCAATGACTATCGACTATTCAAAAATTATAATGATTATATAGCATAGTTAATACAAATATGAATTTCAAGACTACAATTAATATTTACCATGTCATCCACAAACAAACATTATTCAAACATAATTATTTCCCTTAGTCATTTAACAATATATTCATTGTCTTAATATATATATGAACATCAAACCTTTGGTCAAAACTAAATAAAATACAATGATATTTTAAAACAATGCTATCGATACATTTTGACATTAGGGTATACATATATTATAATAATCTTTTAATTATTATTACCTTACTCCTAAAGAGAAAATAACAACAATGGAATATGTTTATACTTTTTAATGCATACATAACATCAAATTGTTATACTACATAGCCATACCCAATATGACAATGAGGTAAGTAAAAACATATACATATTCACTCATTCAACCAAATAATTACATCATACAAGATAAGCTACGTACGACCTCTAAAATTAGTGAAATTTCTAAAACTAATCAACATGACCATCAATAACAATCAAGAATAAATATAATTGATAATGGTGATCCTATAATAGATACATAAATCACACAACCCAATCATATTAAGATTACATATTCTAAAGCACAAGTGTAAAAAGGATAAAAAGAGCAAGTATGGATACAAAATAAAAATTTAGAACAAGACAAGATTCAAAAGGCAAAATTAGAGAAAGAAAAGATTTAAAAGGCAAAATTAGAGAAAGAAAAGATTTAAAAGGCAAATTTAGAGAAATAAAAGTTAAAAAATGAAAAAGATGACAAAGAGAAATTACAAATGGAATGTATCGCAAAGGTAATGTTAAAAAAATAACAAGAAAAAATTCAAGATAAGCAAGAATGTATTTTTTAAAGGGTTTCTCTTGAAATAATTTCCAAAAAATGTTTCTTCAATGTCTCCTAGTACAACTATGGTTTCTAAAGATTCAATTATTATATATAATCCATACATCAAGGGAAAGGATGAGGTCCACCCTACAAAATCTATGGTTACATCTTTAAATCAAGAATTCAAAGCATGAATTCCTTCTCTTCCTATTACTCAAGCAAAGATACATAATCTTCTCTAGTTCAAAAATAAGATGCAAGATTTTGATGATGATGAACATATTCAAAAGAAACATAATTTATAGAAGACAACCCAATTTATGGTGGAGTAATTTTTTCATAAATAGATACACAAGATGTAAAAAAATGGCATATCATAATTTTAAGCAAAACCTAAGAAGTTGTGCTCTCATATGATGATGATTTTGACTCTGATAATGCAAAATATTGGTATGATCCTAATGATACAAGACCCACATAGAGGCATCCCATTGATGATTTCCTTGACTTATATTAGCATCATTACTTATACATATCTTATTTTATTATCATACTATCATTCCATACACACACACACACACGTACACACACACACACACACACACACACACACACACACACACACACACACACACACACACACACACACACACACACACACACACACACACACACACACACACATGTAAAAATAAATAAAAAAATTGAGACTTATGCATGATATGTTTAGTTAATTTACATCAATTGATTTGTGATTCAATATATGTAGTACTTTTCTATATCTATATTTATATAAAAAAATGTTTCACAAGTGTACTTGATTGAGTTGAAAAACATATAGGTTGTCACTTTAAAATGAATTTGTAGATAGTGATACCATCTTAGACCCATAAAACTTACATAGACAAAACTTCTCATTTCCAGATAGTAATGGATTATGCTCTTGTCCATTTCAATGGACTTGTCCTAGTGAACACATGATCTAATTTTTCATATCCAATATATTCACAGACCTACTATGTTTATATAAACCACTACATGATCATTGGGGGCATATTTTTCTCAATTTTTATCAATCTATGACTATCCCTTTTGTTCTTACTATGGTACAGTACCTTGTGCACATCTTTCCATATTTTCTCACTTACTTTCACATTGCTATCTCACTATATACCTAGGTTTATGAATATGATGATGTTACAAATTAATTATGTAGATTAACTTCAATTTATCATGAAGTTTTATAATTTTACTTTATTTGCTTCATGTTTTATGTGTATTCATTAATCTAGATTGTGGACATATGAACATGTCCTTGTTTACATCTCTAAGACTTATTGTGTGTTTCTATGTGTGTGATTTTTATTTGAGTATGTCCCCTATATGCATCCCCTTAGACTTATTACTTATTTTTTGTGATTTCGTGTGTGCTTTTTATCTATGCATCATGGCCATGACTCTTGTTTTCTATTATTTTCTTAATTTATGATGCATAGATATCATGCATCTTCTATTTTTCAAATATATAGAGGCATGATCCTGATGATATAGGACCCACATATAGGCATCCCATTGTGAGTTCCTTGACTTATATTAGCATTACTATTTATACATATCTTATTTTCTTATCATACTATCATTCCTTGACTCTTGTTTGCTATTATTTTATCAATTTATGATGCTAACAAATATCATGCATCTTCAATTTTTCTGATGCCATGATCAATATCATGCATCTTTCCTGAGTAGTTCCATATTATTATGAAGTACTTAGTTTTAATCATTTATGCAGTGTGTACCTAATTATTAACATCTATCAATACATGACATTGTATGATTGGTTCTACATGTATCATACATTACTATTTTTATCATATTATCAATATGATGCCATGAACTCCAATTTTATCATCATTACTCTAGATTTAAATATTTATATAATATCATTAGCGTTATTGTTCCCAAAATTTGTCACTCATTTTTGGAGACAACATATAAACTATTTTGGTCCTGAAAGCAAAAATTATCTCTTCCTTTCTCAAAAAATGTTTTGAGTATTCAAATTCTTCATTATTCAAGCTTTTTCAGCTAAGGGACTCATAGGTTCAACAGGCAGGCTTTCTCATAAAGAAGTTCCAACACTTAGGCATTTTCAAGGCTGGTTCAACATTGAGGTTCAACCAAAAGACTCATTGGCAAGATTCAAACAAAAGATTGAACCATTGAACCCCACCTCTAAAGGTTCACAGGTTCAACGGGTTCAAAGGTTCAATGACATCGGTAGACTTAAAAGAATTAAGCACTTCGGCAAGTACAAAGTTTAACAGCTTCAAAGGACTTAAAGAAAAGAAGAAAGATTTAACCCATTGAACCATTGAACCTTGAACCAAAATGGTTAAAAGGTTCAAGGTTCAATGAGTTCAATCAAAGTTTGAAGAATTGGTTCAATCGGTCAGTTAAATCGCAAGGTTCAAAGGAGTCTCCCAAAGCCCAAAGGACAAGTGCCCTCACGGAGGGCAGGGAACAAAAGGATATCTTTTGGAAAGATTTTTTGTGACAATATTTCATAAGAGAAATCCTTCGGATGAATTTTTTGAAGGAATGTTGAAAGGCCCAACGGAAAGTGGCAAAGGCAGAGGAAAGAAATCCTTCAGACAAAATGTCTAAAGGATTTCCTTCAAACTTTTTTGTCTGAAGGATTTGAAGAACAAAGCCACCTGAAGGACCCCGAAGGGTAGGTACCCTTGTGGGGGACTCTTGGTGACCTCAAAATGGACCATTCTCAAGGCCCAAATGGACACTTTCCCTTCGGGGAGTTCAAAAGACTTAGAAAAAAACAAAGGATTCGAAGAACAAAGAATGAACCAATGAACTGATTAAACCTTGAACCAAAAGAGTTCAAAGTTCAAAGGTTCAATGAGTTCAATAGAAAAGAAAAGGATCTAGAAACTTTGAAGGACCCAAGGATTCTAAGAAAGAGAATGAACCATTGAACTTTAAACCAAAATGGTTCAAAGTTCAAAGGTTCAAAGGTTTAAGGAATTTCAAAGATTCAGGGAAGCTTCAACCAAAGAGGAAATAAAGTGAATGAACCAAGGAAGCGATTGAACCAAGGAGCCGATAAGACCACCCAAACCATTGAACCATTGAACCAATGAACTCTCATGGTTCAAAGGTTCAAGTTTCAATGTGTTTCAAGTGATCAGTAACTAGTGACATCCTCGTGGATGTCAAATTCAAGGTAATGAAATGCATGTTTGTTTTCAAATATGGTGCAGAACTTAAAGAACAAAACTCAGCGACCAGTTGAAGAAGAAGCCGAAAGAGCCAACAAAAAGGGAAGAGATAGCCTAAGGGCTCAAATCGTGAGGAAGAGACAAAATGTGTTAAAGAAAGAGGTAATGATGTAAAAAGACCAGAAATATCTATGTAGGAGTTATTCTAGTAGGTGGAATAGTCCACCAAGTAGGCATCTGAGTGCACAAACAAATCAAGGATGCGGCCTATTTTTCTCCATCGAGTAAAGGGAAAGTGGATAGCTATGCAAATATCAAGAAGAGGACTAGGTGGCCTATACTTTGGAGGAGACATTTGAGATGAATTAACATGCCACAGTTAAGGCTGATGCCCTGTTTTAGCATGGCCCCTTTGACTAAATTGAAAATGCATTCAAGGCATTGAATATAGCATGGGCCTTTCCATGAAACAAAGTGCCAAGTCTTTCTTGGTTGTTATATACTGTAATATCTTATTTTATGCAAAGGAGATCTTTTTGTTATCAGAAGCAAAACTCTATCCAAATTAAAAGGCATTATTGAGATTTTGAGCTCAGATTGTTAATAATATTTATTTATTTGAATGAGAAAGCAGGTTACTTTTAGACTTTGTGCTGTAATAGCTTGTGTCATTTAGGAGATTGTTCTTATGTCTATTTCCTGAATGCATTCTTGTACATTTGATTAAATTAGTAGAACTAGTGGAAGTAATCAGGAAGGTGTCCTAAAGCCAACTATGGAGATACTTTGTGCTACCACAATTGTCTTTAGTGTGTTTATTTTCTATTTTTTTGT
The DNA here is from genome assembly GCA_037957365.1 of Torreya grandis. Taxonomy (NCBI): domain Eukaryota; kingdom Viridiplantae; phylum Streptophyta; class Pinopsida; order Cupressales; family Taxaceae; genus Torreya; species Torreya grandis. The sequence continues at coordinate 2,220,314 of JARHVA010001971.1, read as the reverse complement.
AAAGGATCTTGGAACAACTTTGTGCCCCCATTGTCCTTCGTATTTCACTCTTTGGCAGTTGAGGTGGAGAATTTGTGTTACACCTCATTCTATTGGTTATTATGCCCTATTTCATTTACTTGTTACCTAACAAAAAGAACTCCTACTATCTGTTGAACACCACTTATGAAAGAAGATAAGTGTCTTCAGTGTTTTCACTAGGATTTCTCCTTATCTGTGAACATCATCACTAAAAAAAGAGAGATGGATGGTGTAGTCCTACCCCTAAGTGTTATTTTCTGCTTATATATATAGTATATAGCACCTCATATTTATAGGGAACCTACCCTTGATGAGAGGAGAGATTTGTCCCCCTTTGATGTGGTAAACCTACACATTTGGCTAACCAATCTCCTTATGCTATGGTTGAAACAACCTATTTTTCCCATCAGTTAGCTGGTGACAAAATATTCACCCAATAGTTTTTGGTGACTCTACTAGGGATTGATGAGCATTTCCAGTCCTTTTCTAGTCTATTCAAATTGAAGCATTTCATATCATTGGGGAACGACGTGAAGTAGGAAAGAACACTGCCAGCTTCTTGCCAACATTTTTTGGTGACTCCGTTGGGGAAAATTTTATGCAGTTTAAAGCCTCAAGCTTCAAATTGAAGCAGTCCCTATCCTTATCCATTTTAGTTTTACACTCTGGTAGATCCATGATATACTCAAATCTAGAGAGCTAAAGGTATTATTGACCCTGTATTTGTGTTGGTACGGTAAAGTGTTTTTGATCCTTTCCCTTCACCATCTCATCTTTAGTGAACCAGGTGTTTTCCTCCTACCAAAGTTAGGTCTCCATTACCAGGCAAAACATCCATTTATATTATTAGAAGAGCTTTGTCAATACATACCCCTCAGACATTTGTTATCCCTTCCTTTAGTAGCAAAATCATGGCAATTCAAGGCCCATGGGGTAACTCTTTTGGCCCACTCAATTTAACTCCACCTCTACATGAGCTACCACACAGTTCTAGGAATAATTTCCCTAAATTATATGGTGATGAGAGATTTCATCCTAATGAACATATTGTAGCCTTCAGCATAGCCTATGGTGTGATAGGTGTGGAGTATGAGGACGTAGCAGTCAGGCTGTTTATGGAGACATTACAAGGTGTTATTGCAGACTAATTCTACCATCTGTAGGCTCAGTTAGCGACTGACTGGAACACTTTCAAAGACAAATTCAAAGCCATGTTCAAGCCTATAGAAGATGTGCATGCCCTACTGGCCCAGCTCAAATAAATGAAGAAAGAACCTCATGAACCTATGAGGGACTTCAATGCCAAATTTGACAAGTTGAGGAATCAAATTCCTACCATTACTCAGCCAACAGCTGAGAACCTTAAATGTTTTTTCATCAACTCTCAGCTGACTGAAGTGAGTTTTTTGTTGAGATGTGCTGGTCACATAGACCTTGTTGTAGCTCAAGATTTGGCCACTAAGGTGGAAGATGATCTCATCTTGGTGGGGAAGATAAGGAGAGATCTTAACAGAGGTAAATCTTCTTCATCTTCTGAATATCCATCTGTAGGCACCACTAATCCAATGGTGCAAAAGCTAGCAAATGAGTTGCTAGCTCTCAAGAAGCAAATGGCACAAGGGATGTCTTCTACTCCTTCATATTGAATACCAAGGAGGACATTCCCCAATCAGTCATACCAAGGCAATGTTGCTAGGAATCAAGGGCAACCAAATCATCTTCCTCCCCCACAGGGGAAACTAGCCATTGAAGCACCTCTAACCAATTCAATATTTGGATATCTCGAAATAGAAACTAATTTCTCCTTCTAGCCTGAGTTGAACCCAGAAGATGACACTAATCTCTTCACAGAGGGAGAAGAAGAATTAGCTAGTGACTCCAACATTGGTTTCCTAAATTACTAGGATGAACCTAGAAGTAAAGGTGAATTGTCTGATGGATCATATGTTGTATTCACCCAGTCCCAGAACTAATCAACCCAGCAAGCTGATAAGGAAAAAATAGAGGAGCGAGCTCAGCCTACAATTTCAATTGCCAAATGAGTAACTTCTCTGCCTTTCTAGCCAAAGGACCCAATGAGTAATAAAAATGTAAGTACTTCAAGTACGTCTTCACCTTCAACTTCAATTTTGTAGATTAGTCCTCCCCCCTAAAAACCAAAAGGATGAATTACCTTTCCATATTCCTAATTCATTTCAGACATTTGACATAGTCGACCATGTCAAGGAAACCAAAATTCAAATGTCTAAATTTGAATTCCTTTAATCCAACCCTAAGCAATTGGATAAGTTGGTTCAATGTGTAAAGAATAAAACCATCCCTGTAGGACCAGCTGCTCCAAAGGTGACTCTCACATCCACCTAAAATAACCTTGTCATTACTCTTTCTATTGCTCCCAGGAGGACAAAACCTTTTTATGTCTCCCTGCTGATAAATGGACACCAGCTGAACAATTGTATCATAGACTCAGGTGCATCTAACAATGTCATGCCTGCCAAAGTGGCAGAATCTCTTGGTCTCACATTGACTAAGACATTTGGGAGATGTTTCTCTATGGAAAACAAATAAGTCCACTTCTGGTACAAATCAAAGATGCCCAATTTGCATTTACTACCTTTTCAAAAAAAAGAATTAAGATGACAGTCTTGGTGGCCGACATCCCAGCCTCTATGACATTCTTCTAGGGAATTTTTTTTGTAAGGATGTTGGTGGAGAATTGAGCTTGGACCTATTTGAGGTGAGGATCCCTATCAAAGGCATCATGTATAGGTTGCTTCCTAAGAAGGAGGCAAAATATGTTGTCACCCAAATGTTGGCCCCTAAAGCTCAAATTTTGTTTGAGTCTTCAGGTAGGGGTAATTATTTTTTGTCTACTAAAGATGATCCTATTACAGCAGATGAAAGTCTTATAGGTGACGATCCAAAAATTGATTCAAATAAGACATCAAAAGAATTGGTAGGGTGTATTATAGATGAAAAAGGACCTTCCCTCTCTAATGAAGAAAAATCTGATAGAAGATCAGTTTCTGATGATGTTTGGATCCTAGAATTTGATGGTAGTAATTCTTCTACCGGTGTTGGAGCTGAGATTGTGCTAATATCTCCTTAAGGAGACATTTTTCCTTATTCATACAAGTTTCAGTTTAGCAACACCAAAAACACTACTAAGTATGAATCTCTGTTACTTAGGTTGAAGGCGGCTCAAGACAGAGGTGTCAAACTCCATGCCAAAGGAGGTACTGAGTTGATGGTTTGTCAGGTGAAGAACCTACATCAAACTAAGAATAAAAGATTACGACATTATCAAAATCTATTATGGGATCAAATTGAAAGTTTTAAAGCTTTCAATATTTTTGTAGTGCCTAGAGAGCTTCATAATCATGCAAATTCATTGGTTGTCCCTGTAACCTGCATGGTTCCTCACCCTAATTTCAAAGATAATAGGTACACTATCAAACTGGTCTCTTGACCAAGTGTGCCTAATAAAGCCAATCATTGGTAGGTGTTTGGTGTTGACAATCAAATCATGTGCTTCACTAGACCAGAAGAGCAACAAGCTATGGTAGTGGACCATACTTTTGCATGCCAAAGTCAAGAAAAGAAACTCTTCGCCAAGAGAGCAAGGATTTATGGTTTTCATATTAGAGACCACGTCTTGCCATGGGGAAAGAAGAGAGAACCAAAATGAATACATAGAAAATGTGACTCTTAATGGAGAATTCCATTTGCCCATCACTAATTTTGGGAAGAAAATGGTTTCTTGCTAGTTTATTAGGATGGAACACCATTTTCTCTACCTCATAATGGGTAGCATCTGAAGCACTTCAATTCTTGAAGTATCAGATAAGATCATTTATACATATGTATTATATTTGTATAGTCTTTAGTTCTATTTTGTTTTGTTCATTTTCATTTCTTTTTGGCCCCTTTCTTTTTGGGTAGCATGACTCCATAGCCTAATGGCATACTTGAAGGCACTGGAGATTCTAGATTCTACTCCCTTTGATTATTTTTACAATCAATGGAAGTTCCCTAACTGGAGCCAGCTGTTGTTCCCAAAATCTGTCACTCATTTTTGGGGACAACATATGAACTATTTTGGTCCTATAAGCCAGAATTCTCTCTTCCCTTCTTAAAAAATGTTCTGAGTATTCAAATACTTCATTATTTAATATTTTTTAGCTAAGGGACTCATAGGTTCAATAGGCAGGCTTTCTCAGAAAGAAGTTCCAACACTTAGGCATTTTCAAGGCTAGTTCAACGCTGAGGTTCAACCAAAAGACTCATTGGTAGGCTTTAAATAAAAAATTGAACCATTGAACCCCACCTCCAAAGTTTCACAGGTTCAACAAGTTCAAAGGTTCAATGACATCGATAGACTTAAAATAATTAAGTGCTTCGGCAAGTTCAAAGTTCAATAGCTTTAAAGGACTTAAAGAAAAGAAGAAAGATTTAACCCGTTGAACCGTTGAACCTTGAACCAAAATGGTTCAAATGTTCAAGGTTTAATGAGTTTAATCAAAGTTCAAAGAATTGGTTCAATCGCAAGGTTCAAAGGTGTCTCCCAAAGCCTAAAGGACAAGTGCCCTCACAGAGGGAAGGGAACAAAAGCAACAAAAGGATATCTTTTAGAAAGATTTTCCATAGCAAGATTTTACAAGAGAAATCCTTCGAACAAAATGTCTGAAGGAATTCCTTTGAACATTTTATCTGAAGGAATGTTTAAAGGCCTGACGAAAAGCAGCAAAGATAGAGCAAAGAAATCCTTCAGACAAAATGTCTGAAGGATTTGAAGAACAAAGCCACCCGAAGGACCCTGAAGGGCAGGTACCCTTGCAGGGGACTCTTGGCAACCACAAAATGGACCATTCTCAAGGCTCGAAGGGACACTTTCCCTTTGGGGAGTTCAAAAGACTTAGAAAAAAACAAAAGATTTGAAGAACAAATAATGAACCAATGAACCGATTGAACCTTGAACCAAAAGAGTTCAAAGTTCAAAAGTTCAACGAGTTCAATAGAAAAGAAAAGGATCTAGAAACTTCAAAGGACCCAAGGATTCTGAGAAAGAGAATGAACCATTGAACTTTGAACCAAAATGGTTCAAAGTTTAAAGTTTCAAAGGTTCAAGGAATTTCAAAGGTTCAGGGAAGCTTCAACCAAAGAGGAAAGAAAGTGAATGAACCAAGGAAGTGATTGAACCAAGGAGCTGATAGGACCGCTCAAACCATTGAACCATTGAACCAATAAAATGTCATGGTTCAAAGGTTCAAGGTTCAATGTGGTTCAAGCGACTAGTAACCAATGACGTCCCTGTGGATGTCAAATTCAAGGTAATGAAATGCCCATTTTTTTTCAAATATGGCATAGAACTTAAAGAACAAAACTCAGTGACCAGCTGAAGAAGAAGCCAAAAGAGCCAGCAAAGAGGGAAGAGATAACCTGAGGGCTCAAATCATGAGGAAGAGACAAAATGTGTTAAGGAAAGAGGGAATGATGTAGAAAGACTAAAAATATCTGTGCAGGAGTTATTCTAGTAGGTGGAATAGTCCACCAAGTAGGCATCTGAGTGCACAAATAAATCAAGGACATGACCTATTTTTCTCCATCAAGTAAAGGTGAAGCGGATAGTTGCACAAATATCAGGAAGAGGACTAGGTGGCCTCTACTTTGGAGGAGACATTTGAGATGAATTGACACACCACAGTTAAGGCTGATGCCCTATTTCAGCATGGCCCCTTTGACTGAATTGAAAATACATTCAAGGCATTGAATACAGCATGGGCCTTTCCATGAAACAAAGTGCCAAGTCTTTTGTGGCTATTATATATTGTAATCTCTTATTTTATGCAAAGGAGATCTTTTGTTATCAGAAGCAAAACTCTATCCAAATTGAAAGGCATTACTGAGACTTTGAGCTCAGATTGTTAATCATATTTCTTTATTTGAATGAGAAAGCAGGTTACTTTTAGACTTTGTGTTGTAATAGCTTGTGTCATTTAGGAGATTGTTCTTATGTCTATTTCCTAAATGCATTCTTGTTCATTTGATTAAATAAGTAGAACTAGTGGAAGTAATCAGGAAGGTGTCGTGAAGCCAACTATGGAGAGACTTTGTGCTGCCATAATTATCTTTAGTGTGTTTATTTTCTATTTTTGTGTAAAGGATCTTGGGATGACTTTATGCCCCCATTGTCCTTCATATTTCACTCTTTGGTAGTTGAGGTGGAGAATTTGTGCTACACCTCATTCTATTGGTTACTATGCCCTGTTTCATTTACTTTTTACCTATCAGAAAGAACTCTTGCTATCTGTTGAACACCACTTATGAAAGAAGAGAAGTGCCTTCAGTGTTTTCACTAGGATTTCTCCTTTGTCTGTGAACATCATCTCTAAAAAAGAGAGATGGATGGTGTAGTCCTACCCCTGAGTGTTATTTTCTGCTTATATCTATAATATATAGCACCTCATAGTTATAGCGAACCTCCCCTTGATGAGAGGAGAGATTTGTCCCCCTTTGATGTGGTAAACCTGCACATTTGGCTGACCAATCTCTTTATGTTGTGGTTAAAACAACCTATTTTTCCCATCATTTAGCTGGTGACAAAATATTCACCCAACAAGTGTAACTTTTTTTTTTGAGATAAGTTATTACACACTCTTCACAACTCACCTCAAAATACAAGGCATACACAGTGGCTTCTTTTAGAGACTACACTAAAACATTCCACTACACACACATAAAACAACAATATTTTCTCAACTAATCCTAATGCATAATCAATTATTACCTAAAAATCATATTTAAATAAAAACACAACATTTAGAGAACAACTCAGGTCGTATCTATCCACAATAGTGCACTTTTGTTCTAAGAGTCAAAAACAACATTTTCCAAATTTCTCAAAATTACACTCATTCTATAAAATAATTTTCAATTTTTTCAGAAATAGTTTTCAAATTCTATAGAGAGATTATTTCATATTTTTCTTAGATTTAGGGCATGTGTGTGACACATTATCACTTTCTTACTCATCTCTTATACTATTTTTCACAAAAGGAATGAAAATTCATGTCATTCTTTATGTTATATACACTAGACTCAAATCATATTATTTTTTCACCAGTTTTGCACTAGAAATGAATCTTATTTCATTTACCTTTGTTAATTTAGATTTTAGCATCATTTTTACACCAAAATTATCTATTAGAATTCATATAGGGATTCCAAGCTATTATACTACCCTTAGTTGTGTAATGATGGAGTCAAGTGTAGCTTGAATTTTTAACTATCTCCTACTAATGAGTATTAGGGAATGCATAATCCAATATAAGTGTTTCAATAAAAATAAATCTCCAAGTGTTCCACCCTCTCTAGTCACTAGTTTTGCACTAGAAAACACAATATTTTGCGTACATTAAAATGGTGTATTCATTCCTTATTATACAATATATTATTTTATTTTATTTACTTTCATATTTTCATCCTATGTAAGGATTGATTTATATATGTTTTATTGTAGTTTTTTATGAAGCACAGTTCAGGTTGTGGTCTACATCCAAGCCTACTCAACACAGGTAAGCTTAGGTATAAATATCTTTATTTTACTCTATTTATTTAACTTTGTTGCATTACTAGAATAAAAGATGAGAAAATGTAGTAATTAAAATTAACATTTAATGATATAAAAATGCACTTGTCGCCACTCCTTATATACACTTAGCTTATCTTCAATTCCATGATTATAAACCACTTTTCTTCTACTTCTATGTAAATGATCCTTATCCTTAGGGAACTCTGATACTAAATATTCCTATTCCTCTAATCAAGAATCTTAGATACTATTAGGCTGATTCACACTTCTATTTTAACTATCTATTCTCTTGAAATAAGGCCTCTCCTTTAAAATAATCCCATTAGCTGATAGTGTTGAAGCCATTAGTTTTATCCTCCCACCAAACAATGACTAATTGATCAAATTAAAATTCACCTAATAAGTCATCTTGCATGTTTTTCAAGTCCCATTTTGGGAAATCCCAAAAATAATACTATATAATCATTTTATGTATTCATTTATTCACTAGTTGGAAAGAGGATTCTATAGTGCAAACACCAAAATTATTCTAACTACACATTGTGATGAAAACACCTATCCTTCCTAATTTTTAGTCTATACAACTCAATTAGATCTAATCTAATTTTAAATATATATCTAATGTCACAATTCATTGTTGAATCACATAATTACACTAGGATTGCACTAAAATTTAGTATTTCACACATACCATCATAGCATAGGATAAATACATAGATTTTGGTCCCTTTTTAGAATGTTAGTATGTAGGTATTGCTCAACTTAATGGGTGTTGAGGTTGTATACATCCAATTCCTAACACCATTTGTGTTGAAATTGTCAATCTTACTCGAATTGCACTCAAATGCACATTTTAGGTCAGAATCCATAAAACGTTCTAAATGGTTTAAACTTGTCATTTACAAGTGCCAATTTAGGTCAAAGTATCCCTAAATGGGGCAATGCAATTTATGGGCTAGCTAACTTTGATCAATTCATTTCGAGTCAAAATGATGATTCTGTCTTTTGTGCTCTGGATCACTCTTTTCTTTTAATTCATTAGTACATGCCACATACCTTTGTTATTTTGTGTTGGAAACACCCTAAATGGGAATATGGTTCTAGTGCATCTAATGTCACCTTATAATTCTTTTCAAGTCAAATTATAACTCAGTAATATGACTTTCTAACCATTTTGATTAATTATCAATATTCAAATAATTGCACAAATATTTATTAACCTTGTTTAAGGCTAACTAATCTAACTCAAGAGCTTAAGTGGATTTTCCATGAGAGTTATTGAATATTTATTTTTGAAAATTGATTCCTATTAATTGCATCATGAGGTGACCTCATTGGTTGGGAAGACATCCCTAGGCCATAAATGCCACAAATATCAAGATTATGGGTCACCCATGCCTAATTAATGCCTCCCATGCCTATTTAATGCCTCTTCTTCCAAGGTCATGATGAAGATAATTATATATTTAATTCCAAATATTAGGATTATCCTCAACCACACATCTTCATCTCAAGATGTATGGTTTAGGTTGATCCTGACCAATCTCAAAAATCTATAAATAGAGAGGACATGGACATCATTTCTAAGCTATTTTGGTGCAAGGTTATTATGCTCAAATACCTTCAAAGATTGAACATTGAAAAGTTATAATCATAAATTGTTTCTACAAAGCTTTATTGATAGGCTATTTAGTGATTCCACATAAAGAGCCTGGGTTTTATGGAGTGTTCTTGAGGCATTGGAGGAGCTTACCACCATTGTTGACAAAGACAAGGATGCTTGATCAAGGGAGAACATGTTTTTGAGCCACATGGGAATGGTGAATCCATTTGGGAAGTTAATATGGTGTTACTTTATTTCATTTGTTTCTTTATATATTTTGTAATTCCCATAGGAATAGATAGGCTTGGTTAGTTATTTATTTATTTATGCATGTTTCATTATTTATGGACTAATGCTTAACTAACTTACTTTATAATCCTCTCTACATCTTGGCATGCCCAGTGGGACAATATGCATCTCACACCTAAAAGATATCCTTTTTCAACCTTAAAAACTTATTTGAGCTTTTGAAACTCTTGCTAATTGGTTTACTAACTTTATTTTGTTGTTTTTTGTTGCCACAAGTTTACACAGTAACCGACATCAGTAGGAAATACCGACATCGATTACTTAGTTCAACCAATGTTAGTTAGTAGAAATGACATCAGTTATATCTTGGTTGGACATTGCCAATATCAGTGGTATATAATTGATTTCAGTCACTATGTTTTCTTAAAAACACAAAATTTGAGAGCTATTTTAAAATGTTTGGTTTGGGGTCATATAGACTCCATTTTGGATGATTTTTTTTTAAACCATGTGTTTTCTCCTAAATTTTCAAAATTTGTCATTAATTTAGCTTCAAGTTTCATAGTTTTTTATAAAATTTGAAAAATATATTTAAAATGTTTATAATCTAGCATATTTTCTTTTGGGGTGATGCCTTAAGGGTAGACAGGTAACCAACAGATTTCAAATTTGATAAATCATGTTTTAGACCACCTTTTGAATGATTTTAAAATGAATTAGGAATATTATTTTTGTGCTTATAATAACATTTAAGGCTCTTAAATAAGTGTTTTTATCATTAATTTTCAAATTTACAACTAAGACCAAGGGGTCAAATAAACACCACCAAATCTTTCATTTGGGCTTAAAATTGAACACACTCATCATTTTTGTCTTCAATAGTTGTTTGATCTAATTTTTATTTGGCAAGAAGAGGGTTGTTATGCATATGATCTTCCATTTGTCCCCTTTAGGGAACCCTTGGAATCAAAAATACCATTCCTATTACAAGTACCCTAGTCCAAGGCTTAGAAAGAAAGTCATCTAAAACACTCCCCAAAAACTCATCAAAGTTTGGGTGATCTTGAAAATGACCCTAAAGTCTTTCTACTTTCATGATTTATTTTTTTTATGCATTTTGGCTTGTGATGGGGATGTCATCACCTCCCACAAGTTCTTTAGGGAAGCTTTGACCTAGGGTTTCATCTCCTAGCATTGATTTCATTTGGCTCCTTTATAGTTGCACATGGGATATATATGTATTTGGACATCGCACTACACTGAGCAAATAATAGGATGTAGTGGTTGTAAAAAGGAATAGAACTTTTTACAACTATCTAATGGTGTGGTCACCTAATTTTTGTGCTTGTCTTTTGCATTGTTTGATGTGAAAGTCATTATGCAATTGATTCCCCCAGAATGATTGAAACATTGATAGTTTAGTTAACCCAACATTTTCATACCCATGTTAGGATTTGGACGATTATACTTTGTGCATTTTGGTCATTATTTTCTTGGTATGCTTTGAGGCTAAAACTTGTTTGTTTGTCCATAAGCCATGTCAAAATCATGTATTTAAGTTAAGAAGGGTAGCGTTATGCTACCCAAATCATGTCAAATCTTTTTTGCCTTCAAGTTTTTGAAACATAACCAATGACCACATTATTAGAGTATGCTTATGCCATTAGGCTGCTCAATTTGTTTCAAAACTTGTTTATCATGTATCAAAAACCATTTGTTTCAAACCATTTTGTGTATATCATTTAGACCTTTGTCTTGTGTTGTCATGTTGTCTGATCCTGTCTATCTTGTTTGGTCCATTCTTAGTCTTCAACATTGCATTTTCAATTAGCCTTGTCAAGTTTGGATCCAAACATTGATTGATTTCTGTTTAGGCCTCAATTCATGGGGTTGGTACATAGATATTTTTCTTTTGGGTTTTATAGCTTTGGTTAAATGATTACCCAATTTTGAACACTATTAATTGTCTATTTGTTCGAGTGCCTACCCTCATCATTTTTTGTGACTTTGTTTGGGAAAGCACAAATTTTATTCAAAAACCTTTGATGTTAGATATTTGACATTAGGTTGTTTGCCAAATCTTAGCACAAACTATTTTTGAGATGCAGTTCCACCCCTTCAACCAAGTTTGAACCATTTATCCTTTGGATCATTGTTCAAGGTTCGCAGAACTTTAAGTCTTTTTTTTTTTTGGATCTTTCTTCATTAAATGAAAATATGTCTAGCTACACTTATGGTGCAGTCATGGTTAAACCAAATTATGATAGAATGGCCACATAAAATGACTTTTATGACTTTAGTCAAGACCCCTATGGTGACAATATGGCTTGTGAGACAGATTTCTATTTACCTCACAAAAATCAGTCATGGGAACATAGTCAAGATCCAACTTATGATCCAACTCATGGTCAGAATGATTGGGTTTATCAAGAAGACTTGGATTATTTGGCTTGTGTAAGTAATCAAACTCCATAATGTACCAAGATTACCATTTTAGGACCTCCTCCTTTGGTTTGTACGAGCAACCAAACTATGAAGCATTCATTCATTACCATTTTAGGACCTCCTCCTTTAGTTTGCATGAGGAACCAAACTAAGAAGCATCTGGTCATTACCATTTAAAGACCTCTTCCTTTGGTTCACATGAGAAACCAAACTAAGAATCATCCAATCATTACCATTTTAAGACCTCCTCCTTTGGTTGAGCAACCAAACTAAGAAGTGTCTAGTTATTACCATTCTTGGCCCATCACCAATTTTTGATGAACCTATTATTGAAGAACCTCCATTTAATGAACCAATTGTTTTTTATCCCTTCTTCAATAGTCTAATCTTTAGAGAGTCCATTATTGAACCACAAACCAAAGTTCTCACTAAACCAAATGTTCCCCCTTTAGAAATTTTATGTCAATCTTTGAGCCTAAACAAGAACCATTACCTCTTCCAAATCCATCTTATGAAGATCAAAATGTGTTCAAAGTTGATCCTTTGCAACCATTTGTGAACCAAAACCAACATGTTATTATTGAAACACCTATTTCTGACAAGATTAACTATGATAAGTTACCTATTCATATGTTACCTATTTTTAAAGAGCCTCATCTCCTTGACAAGCCAATCTTGATAGAGTTGTCTCTTGATCTTTTCCCACTCATTGATGAGTCTCACTTTGAAATACATGATTTTGTCGAGATGTCCCTTGAGCTCCCTCTTTTTGAGGGGCTTCACTTAGACAAGTCAGTCTATGTTGAACCCTTCTAAAATGAATCAATTTTTATTGATCCCATTTTGCCATTATAGGCCATTACTTGTCAAAAATTTAGCGTTTAACATAACATTATCAAAACAACCATATCAGATGAAGAATCAATATTAGAGTTAGGTTCCATTTTTGAACTAACATTGGATTTAGCATTAGAAATAGACTCAACATCAATTGAAATATTGGATTCAGAGTCCATTACTTTAGAATCAGAGTCAAAAATAGATTATTGTATTGGTTATTACAACATTGGTTACAATTTCCTTGAAGATCAATTTGAATATATTTGTAATCCTTCTACGATTTTTGAGAATGATTACTTTAGCTTGACACAAGTTCCCCTAGCATCTTCTATGAAGGTTGTGCTACCTTTCACCATCCCATTATTACCACCCAACATAGCCATTTTATTGACATTCCACCTCTTATAAGTGTCGATCAAGAATGACAAAATAACACTTTGTTGAATTGCATCCATGGTGGCATAGTAGTTGAACAAGAGCAAGGAGGACAAGACCGCATTCATATAGTAAAAGAACACTCTCCTAGTGAAAAAATTTCAGAGGTGCTAGGGAATAAGCAAATATCAAACTCAGCATCTTTTAGTGACACATTTTTGAAGGCACTAAAAGATAATCAAAGTCAAACTTTAACATCTCTTTGTGAAACCTTCTTAGAGGTGTTATGGGATGATCAAAACAAATTCACTGGTAAAAACCTCATCAAGGTGCCAATAGTTGACCACAAAAGTTATTCATTATTTATTGTAGATAATATCAAATATCAAACAAAAATAGCTTCCAATATATAACATAATCAGATGGTAGATACTCTCAAGATCAAGTAATAGAACAATCTGATGGTCGTATCGAGAGTATCTTCAAAGGTCTTCAGCCCTATCACAACTAAAATTATGTCAAATCTAGCATCAACAACATTATGTGTGACTAAAAGTCCTAATCTCCATTTGTTTCCCCCTAATTATACCTTCTATTATCACCCACCTATTTATTACCCACTTATCTCATTTATCCTACCATTATTTACCATCACTAGTAACACTTTCTTTTATCCAGGTTATAAGGATATCTTGTCTCAATGTATGAAGTAAGTAAAATCAATAATATATGAAGATCATGAACACATTATTGAGATTGAGATCAGCAACAAATTATTAATAGAGCAATTTTTCCAAAAGGGTATTAGATAGAAACTTATATAACTGATCATTTTTTGTTGTCTCACATATTGACTAGGACATGCATCTCCCTATCAATAAGAGCAACAAAACCATTTTTCATATACCATTCACCCATTGTCCATTACCATGCCTCATCTCTTAGGGACAACCTATATCCCATTTTAGGCATTATTATACCATTGAGATCCATGAACCATGCTTTTTGAACTACATTGACTTGAGGTCCTTCAGGACTATGTAGGCAGTGCTCAATTTTTATTGAGGTTAGCTCGATCACCCCTTTCCCATGCTTTCACCATTTTGTGAGCAACCTGATCTAGTCATTGCTTGGGGGAAAAGTTTTCACCACTATATCCAATTTTCTTTTGATCATTTCATTATACCATTTCCATTCCTATCTAGACCAAAGCCTATTTTTAGTCATCCTACCCAATCTTGTTTTGATCCTGGTTCTTTTGATTCTTCCTGCACCTTTTATGGGGGGATTCTAATAATGTTTTAATAAAAAATAAAATCCATGTTTAGAATGACAATATATGAAAATACTGTGATAGTTGATCTAGATATCTTTCATCCTATATCCATGCTTGTTTATGTGAGGTTGATTATAGCTGCCTATGGGCAAATTAGTGTCTCATCAGTCTTTCTACTAATTATAACTGCCTATGGGAAAATTAGTATCATTACCCTGTGTTATTGTATCTTAGTTATAAATACCTATGAGAAAACTAGGGGCAACACTTGTTTATCATGCATTGCTACATCACCTTGCCATTACTATTTTCATTTGATTGGCCATTTGCCAGATTTGAGAACTTATTGAGAACTAGTTAGTTTTTCCCTACCTTTTGTGTGGATATAATTACTATAAATTGAGGTTAATTTAGGACTATGTAAGTCATGCTCAATTCATGTTGAGGTCACCTCAGTCCCCCTTACCTCACTCTCATTAATTTGTGAGCATGGGTCATTGCATCCAGCTTAGTTGTCTTATTGGAACCTATACTCTTAGGATGTGCATCTCCTCAACTAGATGGTCCCACCTTGTGCATATTTTATCCCAAAAAAAACAAAAACATTATAAATATTTTGAAAATACCAAAAACATCAGAACATGATCCATAAAAGAACAAAAACATTGTCTCATGATTTTGTACATTTGTACATTCTCATTCCACCATCCCATGCTCTCACCATTTTTTGATCAACAATTAAGTTTAAATGCTCTTGCCATTTTACAAGCATAGAAACACCACTTCATTTCATCTTGTCCCATACACTTGCCATTTTTCAAGGTCATTATTTCTCATCTCATCAACTTCTTGTTCACTAGACCATTCTTTTTTATTTGTCATATCTTCCATTTCTTTTATAAATCATGTTGGTCTGATCATCATTTTTTTCTTCTATCCCATTTCCTGGGAGAACTACATTTAGCCTAAAGTTCATGTTGGAACATGCATCCATGGAACTATGTAGGTAGCGTCCACTTGTCTTATACATCTGGAGTTAGCTCGGCCAACCCCTTCCTTTTCTTCTCTTCCCCCATTTCTTATGTCATTGTTCCTCTTAAATTAGAGAACAATTATCATTTTTCTTTGTTATGATGTGTTGGAAATTAATGCCTTTGCCACACATTCATGAACATTTATTTTTAAACCTCACTAGCTTGTTTTTTGTTTATGTGTGTTTATTTGAGTTTTCTTGGTGTTTTGTTGTGAAAAGCACCTCTCCTTTTATTTCTTCTTCTTTTCTCTTTTTATTACTTCTTGTCTCTTCTTGGTCTTGTGTTTTTTTGTTTGTTTTTACTTATCTCTTTTGTGTTTTAGAACATCTTGATGATTCACATAGATATCGATTGTTTATATCTTGATCCTATGTTATTATGTTGTTCTTGGACCATTTTGTTTATTTGATTGTTATTGGTGTCTTGTTTTTCTATTTGATTTTAATTTTCTCTATTGTGTTCAAGAATGCCTTGATGGTCCACATGGATCTTGATTATTCATATCTTGATCTCATGTCATTAAGATGTTCATGCCTTTTGTTTTTTTAAACATTTTTGTTCCTACTTAAGATCATATCTTGATTTCGAGTTAGGTTCATTTATGTTTATCTTTTTCTTTGTCTCTCACTTTTTTTTTTAAATGTAAATCATTGTAACTATGCTTTTGGTCATTGTTTTACCATTATCCTTAGTTATAGGTATTCACATTTGAACTGGCTCAGTGCAATTGTAATCTTTTGTCATTCTAAGTTATTCATAATTATGATGCCTAATTTCTTTTTCTATAGTAAGCATTTTGTGCTCAAGTCTCAATGTCTTAATGTCAACATCAGCTCTGATGAACGATTCTCAAGAACACTTTGAAAAACCTAGGCTCATGACATGGAATTAGGCTTCTAGGTAGCATGCATTTTGGCTACTTTGTCTATGCTTAGAAATGCATCTATTTTCATACATTCTAAGTATAATCAATTCTTGTTCATTTTTCATCATTCCTCATTCCATTCTATCCCAAACTTGGGTGAACTACATTGGCCTGAAGTTCATGATGGAACATGAGTCCATGGAACTATGTAGGTAGTGCTCAATTTCTATTGAGGTCAGCTTAGCTATCTCCATTCTTATTTTCATCTCTCTCATCACTTTGTGTATTCTCATATGACTGGTTTTATATGGCTTTCTAAGCCATTACACCATCACATGTCTATTTTCACCCACTCACTTTAACATATCTTTTGGGTGAGTTATTTTGCTTGCCATTTGCCCATGCTAGGGCACAACATCTAAACAACATCTAAATTAAATCAGCTTTACAAGGCCAAACCATTCTTTATTCTTTCTGACTGATCAAGATTTGCCCTACTAAGGCACAACTATTTTATCATGATCACATCTGCTTTACTAGAGCACTTCTTATTATCTTCTCTTTAGAGACCCTGTTTTAGTGGTGCTTCCCTTCCTAAAGTAGAAAATTCTCCATTTTCCTCTAATTCAAAGCTCTCCACATTAAAGCCCATGATGGAAATTTTTTAGTGTGTAACTTGTATTGGGATTGACCAATGTCATAAGCACGTAGCTTGTACTCTCAAATTGGGTATGTTTGCAGTGTGTCCCTTACATTTATGGATTGTATCTTTCCCATTCCCACCATCTCTAGGGCCTATTATACCTCTAATTATATTTTGATTATTGATGGTAATCACGTGTGTAATCATTAGCTCATCTGGATGTGATCTATTCCATGGGTTAATGTCTCACTTTCTCTCTCTTTTTGAGAGTCCATCCTTCTCTTTCATCCTAGTATGTCCTCTCAAGGGGGCATCATGGGTCTGTTCCAATTTCTTCTTGAAAACTCTTTTCTTTGAAAAGATGTTGCTTCACCTGAATGTCTTTCTATACCTTCTCAAATAGGGGGAAAATGTAGACATCCAATTCTTAACACCATTTGTGTTGAAATTCTCAATCTTACTCGAATTGCACTCAGATACACATTTTAGGTCAAAATATAGAAAATGCACTAAATAGTTCAAACTTGTCATTTATAAGTGCCAATTTAGGTCAAAGTATCCCTAAATGGGTCAATGCAATTTATGGGCCAGCTAACTTTGATCAATTCATTTCGAGTCAAAATGACAATTTTGCCTTTTATGCTCTAGATCACTATTTTCTTCTAATTCATTGGTACACACCACATACCTTTGTTATTTTGTGTTGGCAACATCCTAAATGGGAATATGATTCCAACACATCTAATTTCACCTTTTAATTATTCTTGAGTCAAATTACAACTTAGTAATAAGACTTTCTGACCATTTTGATTAATTAAGGACCAATTTTCAAATAATTACACAAATGTTGATTAACCTTATTTAAGGCTAATTAATCTAAATCAAGAGCTTAAATGGATTTTCCATGAGATTTATTGAATATTTATTTTTGAAATTTGATTTCTATTAACTACATCATCAGGTGACCTCATTTCTTGGGAAGACATCCTTAGGCCATAAATGCCATCAATATCAGGATTATGGGTCACCTATGCCTAGTTAATACCTCCCATGCCTCTTCAGTGCCCCTTCTTCCAAGATCATGATGAAGATAATTATATATTTAATTCTAAATATTAGGATTATCTTCACCCACACATCTTCATTTTAAGATGGATGGTTTAGGTTGATCCTGACCAATCTCAAAAATCTATAAATAAAGAGGCCATGGACATCATTTCTAAGCTATTTTGGTGAAAGGTTATTATGCTCAAATATCTTCAAAGCTTGAACATTAAAAATTTATAATGATAAAGTGTTTCTACAAAGCTTCATTGATAGGCTATTTTAGTGATTCCACATCAAGAGCCTAGGTTTTATGGAGTGTTCTTGAGGCATTGGAGGAGCTTACCACCATTGTTGATAAAGACAAAGATGGTTGCTCAAGGTAGAACATGTTTTTGAGCCACATAGGCATGGTTAATCCATTTGGGAAGGTAATATGGTGTTTTTTTCTTTCATTTGTTTCTTGTTATCCTTTTTAATTCCTATAGAAATAGATAGGCTTGGTTAGTTTGTTCTTTATGCATGTTTCATTGTTTATGGACTAATGCTTGACTAACTTACTTTGTAATCCTCTCTAAAGAGGTTAAGTACAACATCAGACCCTTAAATGACCTTTTTGGATGGGTATTTTAATGCTAGAATAACCCTTATCTGATTTTGGTAAAGCCCTAGGAACAAAATTTACAATTAACTAGACTCATCCCTTAAGACAAACTCCTCATCTCCAAGAGTGAAAATTAAGAAAACTTCCATTGGACATTAAAACAAAACCATGAGGGCTAGATATGAACCATCAAATCCCATGCTTACAAGGTCAAGTCCTCTAAGCAACCCAAGGAGGATTCTCTCTCACTTGCCATGGGCGAGACACAACAATAAGTTTTCTTTTATAGCCAAATCTCTCTTAAAGGGCCAAAAGCTTGTCTGTGGGGGGAATATATTATGGTTTGTTATCCCAATCGATGAACCATATTTGTGGATAAATTTGGATTAATGTTATAATGATAAAATATCCCTTGTTTGGTTTATATCAAGCCCTAAGAGTGATATTTACAGTTAATCAGACATATCCCTTAAGAGAATATCTTCATCACTATGTGTGAAAACTAAGCAAACTTTTGTCATGCATTATAGAATAATCATGAGCGATAGAGACAAACCATTAGCTTCCAAACTTGCATGGATGAGTCTTCTAAGCGACCCCAGGAGTATTCTCTCTAAATTGACATGGGTGAGACATGACAATGAGTTTTCTCTCACAGTGAAATCTCTCTTAAACGGCCAAAAACTTGTTAGTGGGGGGCATATCTTTTGGATTGCTAGCCCACTTGATGAACCATATTTGTAGACACATCTGGATGGATGTTTTAACGCTAAAATTAGTGTTTATGTCTTTTTATAAGAAACATACTTAGAGAAGAGTCTAAAACCTACTACTTGTGTTAGATAACCTCAAAAGGAATACAATAATTTTGTCTATTATATTTTTTGAATTAGATGAGTAATGACTAGATCACATAGAGGATTTTATTATTTTTCACTTATCTTTGTTTCAAGAATGTAATATTATCTACTCATGGAACCAACCATGTGAATGTGGAGGCTCATCTTGTGCCACTAACCTACATTAAAATTGTCAATAAAAATTTTAAACAAAAATAAAAAATTAATGATAAAATAGTTCAAAATTAAAATATAGTAAATCAAATACATTAACTATATTAATTCAAAATATAAGATGAATTGTTCATACAAACCTTACAAGTCAATCTAGCTTACCTTTAGGATCAACTCTATTTTCAAGTGTTTCAAGAATTGCTTTATGCTCATATTCATGAATTTTACAAAAAAAAATGTTGTTAATCTTTCCACGATATTTGATCATTTGAATAATTTTAGTCTATGTGTTTCAAAGTCCTCAAATATAATTTGTATTTTTATGGTGGTACCTATGAAGCTAAGTTCATATAACCACTACAAATCTAATGGGATAAACTAGGTCCTCTCCATCCATGGCATTCATGGTTAATTTATTTTTGCATCTACACAATGACACAAGTAGTAGTTTGTTCCCTCATCATTATCCTTAGGTGTAATGACTGCAAAAACATGCCCTACATTTAAAGTATAATCAATTTGTAATCACATATAATAAATAATAAAGATATCACTAATAGAACTAAGGCTACATTTAAATTAGAAATAAATTATACCTGATTACAAAATATTTGAGATGTGGTCAAATTCAGTTGATGATGTCATTTCATGATCCGTCAATTATTAGAGTGAATTATTAATCTTTGTAGGTGTTATAGGTCTACAATTCCATTCAACAAAATATTATTTTAACTCACATTCATGACAATTAAATTCCATACAACCTGAATAAAATCATGTTATATCCCTTTTATAAATAATTAATGAATTAGAATTTGAGCTTTGAATGGAGTAGAAAACACTCGATCCAGGCATTGTACTATAATATCCATACATTGCCTTGTCTTTTTCCTCCATTAACTAAAATAATATTCTCATATGATAATATTTATCTGATACATAGAAAAAAAATCAGTACACCAATTCACAATACTTACAACATCGATCAAATTAGCACCATCCTTGTGTTTTCCCTGCTCTTTTTAAGGGTTCTTTTTACACATGCACCTCTACCATCATGTTCCCCTTTTCCATGCCTAGCCTCAAAGAAGATCCAATTTTTTTTAACCCTATTCTTCTTATGCATTCTACTTAGCTAATACACTATTCAAAAATTCTTTCACTATCCTACACAATTATCTGACTAAATGCAGTGCATATCAAACTTAATTTATTTTGCATTCATATTCCTATAAAATATCTAAAAACAACCTTGGGAAAACTCTAGATAATGTGATCTATCATCACTCATATAAAATTAGTACTCCCTCAAAATCTATCCATTATCATTTTTGTTATTAGGTCCATATTTTAATGTAATATGCATGAAAATTCCAACTTGAATTGAATTATAGTATGGGGATTGAACCTCATTATATGGTTTTAGTGTGTAGTTCTTAGTAAAGTACAAAATTGAAATAATGGTGCCAATCAGAAAGTTGTCCTTGCATAGCTTGAATTGATTATCTAACTATTTTGATTTATGTGTGTGTCTTGCATATTGGTAGATAATATTCTTCTTGAATTCAAACATGAAATTAGATGCAAAAACTTTGGTTTTAACCAACTCACATCTTGATGATTATTTTACATATTTTAACACATAATTTATAGATTTGTAGTTTGTATTTCTTATAATCAACTAGTTGCTTTCCAAATTCATGTAAAATTTCTTCATGTAGATAACTAATCAAATTTGATAAACCACCACAATTGTTACACATTTCATCTAAACATTGTTTGTCAAAAAAATCGTTCCTCAGATCTTTGACAAAAAAGACTTTGGATTAATTCTCTTAATGTTTTAGGTGGGGAAGCCACCATACATTCCTGCATAAACTCCTCATTATGTAAAGTACAATGTATATGACAATAAATATCAAACTTTATAGCAAATTCAACATGTACCCTACAAAAACAAGTGGTGTGGGCTTGGTTGATTTTAACATAGAAAGTCTTGCACATCTTAAATGACCTTTGGCTGATTAATAATTAACCATTAAATTTTTCAATAAACGTTTAATAAAATTCTATTTAGGTCATGTCCAAGAAATGTTTTGCATATGGCTCATGTTTTTAAAACGTTTTCTTATTTTAACAACATATTTTACATTAAATGAGATCCTTGTGTTCTCATGCCAAAAAAAATCAATCAAATGCTTTGTTCCTTCAACTAATACCTTATATTTTTGTTGGAGTCTACCACTAAATGCCTAACAATCCTTGAGTAAATGGTCATCAAGCCTTATTCTTATTTTTATGGAATTTGTCAGAGTTTTTCTATCTGAGTTCAAAGATTTACTTGTTTCACTAAGAATTTGAGCTTTAGATGTTTGATTACTCACTATAAATTCCATTATTACTCATATTACCACATTACTATCTTTTTTTAGATTGTTATTGCTTATTGCCTTAAATGCATTAAATAAATTCTTTACTACTGCATTATTTCTTCCATCCATATTTTTTATTCTTAATCCTAAATTATGCATCACAGGGCACAATTTTTGCATTTTAATTAATTGTAAAAATAGTTGGCATCATTTTGTATGACTTTTTTTCTCAAATGCATAGTCCCATACACATTGAGCATGCTATTGAACTATTATTTTTAATGTTTTACCTTCCATAGGTTCTATTGTTTTCTCATCTATTTCAGCCAAATACCTTGGTGTTCATCGCATTATCCTTGGAGGTGTGGGTGTAGGATATATATATTGTATTAAATTGAGTGGTGTTACCACTTCAACTATACAATTCATATTACATGACTAGATACGTACATTAAACCCTACAGATGAAGTGAATTTCTCTTCATTAGGGGAGACATGAATTAGGATCATTACTTGATGTTGATTATAATCATGCTTAAAAACTTCATTACAGATGAATGTCTCATTATATTGTATTTATCCATATAATTCATCACTCGTTGAAAATTCATTACTTACATGCTTCATGTTTCGAATCTCATAATTCAAAGATGATTGATTGAGTTCTCTTATCTAATTTGAAGATATATCTAAATTAAATTCCATGGAATTTGCCATGTTATTTTTATTTTAAATATTACCTGGTGTGAATGAAGTACCTTCACCTTGACTAAAAACTATTATGGATGCTCTCTTATAAACTAGTCTTTTTCTTTCTTTTTCTCTCTTCTCTTTAATTTCCTTATTTGTTATCTCTTTAATTGGTCTTTTATGATGAATTCCCTACCCCATTGTTTATCTTCACTAAAAAAAATCAATTTTAGAATAAAATTTGAGGAAATTTTAGTGATGGAGACAAAGTGAATGCATAATTTATATAATTACATCAATAAAAACTAGTTTAAAGTTTGTAAGAAAAAAATGAATAATAAAATTATGTGGGAATGGATACAAATCCATGAATCATAAAGGATGTGCATGATTTTTAAAAGAACATACGCCCTTTGTGGTTCATAAATCAAAGTGGAAAATGCATTTATTGTGAGGAGGTAGGGTTTTAAAGGGCATACACCCTTTTTAGTTTTACAAAAACTTTATTTTGACCTTTTCCCTCTAAATTTGGTTTGGTTTTATGCATGGAAGGGGATGGGAGGGAGACGAGGTGGAGAACCTATTGCAAACCCTATCATGAACTAGCCCATTTGATTTTGTGAAAACTTATGTGTCTTTTCTTCTTCCACGACCCATCTGATCACATAATTATTATTTTAAAAAAAATATATGGATTTGTAGAGAGAAAAATGTAGCTTGTGTGTGTGTGTGTGTGTGTGTGTGTGTGTTAAACTATTATTTGTTATTATTACTTAATTTATACATAGCATACCTCATTTTGGAATATATACATCTAATTACAAATACCTTTATAAATTTTTGATTATTAATCAAATGTTTATAGAATATATATCTCAATAATCTACACATTGTCAACTATGCTTTAAAAAAAATGATTTTCATGAAGTCAATGACAAAAATTTATGTTCGTACACTTGTAGTTTTAATTTTTCAATTGTCTTGAATTGTAAAATTACACACACACACACACACACACACAATACAATTAATAAAAATTATTCTCAACAATCTTTGACATTTCACCTATCTAAACATGAAGTTTCATACAAAAATTCATTCATTTACTCAAGAAAATTTTGCTTGTAAACATGTAATCTCCTTATATTTACACAAAAATGACAAATTTATTGTCATAAATGTATCTATCTCTCACACATTTATCCTCTAGGTATTGAATAAAATTATATATTTATAAACTACATTCAAAATGTCACAATCCATGTTCTTATGTCAATGCCAATTTTTTTTTGAAGTGTCTCTAACATTTGCTCCAAGTTCAATTATTGTTATTTTATGAAAAAACATGTCACTTTAAATCCCATTTTTTGTCCCCCATTATCCTGTATCTACCCAATTCACCCAAAGTTTGCTCGTGTAAGGATTTGAATAATTTATGGTATCCATCAGAAATAGAACTAACTCTGACATGTGGTAGAATGGGAGGCAAGTCTAACATGTGTCAAAAATGGAGGTAGTTATAGTAGGTGTCAGAATAGAAGCTAAGTCTGACAAGTGTCAAAACTGGTGGTAGCTCTAATAGGTGTTATAATGGGAGGCAAGTTAGAAAGGTTTTAGAATTGGAGGTAGCTCCATTAGGTGTCAGAATCTCAATAAATTCTGATATCCATAAGAAATAAAAGTAACTTTGGTAGATGGTAGGATCCTCATCAAGTCTAATAGGTATTAGAATTAGGGGTATGTCTGGTAGACATCAATATTTGAGGCAATTATGGAACTTGTCAGAGTCTGAGGTATTTTTTCTTATATGCACGGAGAGCTTGTAATTTCCATGAATAGATTTGAATAGCAGCAAGCTGGTATAAAAATGTTGATCTTCAATAAAACCTTCAAATCCAATACTAAAAATAAAAACCATAAAGAACCCACAAAGTTTCTTGAAAAACCTAGAAATACTTTTTTCCTTTTTGGTCCCCTACCATGTGATTTGTACAAATTTCAAGAAAACACCACCAAACTCTCAAAAAATAGACTGCGATCGAATGTCACTAAGATTTGTTGTGTTTACTATCATTCCTAGGATCTCAAAACCTTCTGATTTTAATCCACCTAAAGGCCATTTTTTGTGAAAAAACCAATAAACAAAATATGACATGCAAAAAATGCATTTTCCCTTTTTTTCTATATTTAGATCAATAAAGGACCCTAGAAGAAGAGCAAAATATGAGAATCAGTGAATATATAATATACAAGGTCAAAGAATGCTAGATATGTGACATGAAAACTTAAAACTCAATATTTCATAATAGAATATATGGCATTTGGCTACCAAAATCACTTTGATACCATGTCAGAGTGGCCACATTCGAGGATCAAGAACTAGATAAACACAAATGGAAAAATCTCTAACATGAAAAATGAAATATGTAAAAGAGACAACATGTTGTAGAAGTGAAATCAAACATGAAAAATAATAAGCTTATCTTCAACAATCAAATATTTAATTACGAGCATTATGAGCATTCATCAAAATAGATCTAGGAAAGGTACATTTATAGAGAAACAAAAAGCCACCAAAAGTGGGTGTGAAACTCAAAATTAGAAAACAAGTTAAGCAATATTTTCATAATGACCTATTATAACATCGAAGCAAGCTAGACAATGTGTAGGAAAAACCATATAATTGTATAAAAAACCTACACTAAAACCAACCTCAATATGGCCTCTAAGTACTCATTGTATGTGGAAAATGCCTATTGGATGAGTTTATGCTATAGATAATTGGATAGGATTATGATAGTTCATTCCTGATTAAAGGATGGGTCCATATTATGGGTGAGCTCTTTTGATGTATATTTAAATCACTAATTATAAAAACACACAGAATCACCTAGAGATTGTGTTATTTTATTCAATGTTGTCATACTATCATACTCCAACTAAGGGTGATTAAACTCATCCATGAAACCTTTATTGATATCATCTAGATCTGTGTGGATTATATACAGTTTGAAATGGGTGTACCAATTTTGAGTGTGACTATTTAGGGTGGTTTTAAGTACCTAAATATTTTGAATAAATTCCCTTACATGCTTGACATGCCAAACTTTCACACAAGTCTACCAATTTCACTCTACATTCTTTATTTGAGAAAACATTTCAATATATATTTATGATGGCTCATATATAATGATAGTGATGGACCCTTGTAAGTCCCCATTTCCACCTATTTCAGATTATATAGAGCTACTTAATCGACTAGAACCACTAGTTATGGCAAATCCTCCACCAGTTCTACTAGATCCTCCACTAGTTCCAGCTATACATCCCTTAAGAGGAGAGAAAATGTTTTCACCAAGGTTTAACTAGAAGAACCATTCTCTCTAGGATTTTTCCTCTAGATTCATCGACTCTTCTGAGTTGTGGGTTGGTAGACTCACTAGTTGTTAAGGTGGTGTTATTTATGGAGTTTCCTCTAGCATTAGCCCTAATGCTATATTTGTTACTATTTTCACTATTGTGATCATGTCTCTGAATATAATATGTACAAATTATTATAATATTGATTCTCTTGGGATAAAAATTATGAAAACTCTTTCATCTATCTCACTTGTGTCCCTAAAAACTATTCAACCATAACTACTACACTATCTACTTTGACTTGTCTTCCTGTGTTGATTACCTTTTCCCATGATTTCCATCCTATCAAATCACTCAATGATATCCATTGATGCATAATGCTCATGTGATTATCTTGTTTAGGTAGGATACTATATTTTTTCCTTCTAACCTAGTCCCATCAATGTCCTCTTTATTGTGTGAAAGAACTCCACACTATATTTTTTTACTCTTGTAGTCTACCAACTATAACTCTTCTTCCTCATTGTGATATTTTCTTTCTCCTATAGCTACCATGTTCACCATAGTGTGTCTCTCTCCATGGATGTGTACTTGTGCATGAAGCATCCTAGATTCCCTTCCTTCCCCATTCTTATGGTCAACTCAAGGTCATGACATTGAGACCATCATTCATGGCACTATTTACTTGGATCCACTTACTCTATTTATTTTTACAACACTATAATCTATCATCATTCATTACTAACGCTTCCTTCTCAACTTTCTACCATAGTTTAACCCTGTGATGTGAGTAAGGGTTTTGCTCGTACTCAAGGCAATGCACTTAATTATTTTTGAGTAATATTTTCACTCACAACGCCTAATTATTGATAAATTTATGTATTATAGGAATGATAAATTACACTAACTTTTCTTCAACATAGGAGTACATTATGATTACACATTATAAGATAAATAACCATGTCTCATTTGAAAATTATATTCATGGTGCAAGTTGAAAAAATATTTATGGTTCTTGAGGGTTGTAAAATTCTTGAAAGCCCACTCTATATCCTGATTAAGTGTTGCAAATTGTTATTTCAAAAAAGTTGAGATCCAATCAAAAAGTAAGCTAGGAAATTATGAAAAGAATCCTTTATATAGGCCATCATAAAGATGGGTGTCACACCATACAACAAAACCCCCTCCACTCAACATCTCTTACCTTGAAAATTATATTGTTTTATTATCGAACTACTCATTGATATTATTTCAAGTTGGTTTCCAAAACATGTGTTTCTACATTTTAGCTCATTGAGGGTTTTGGCAATGAATCCAAAATGTTAATGTATTTTTTCATTGTGCTATGAAGATCTAGTAAAAACATAGTTTTTCCATCTAGTGTTGACATATCAACTCCTAACAGAAGCTCCCCTGAGATGCACTATTTTTTTTTATAAATATGGAGCTCATGTCTTAGTTAATTATAGATAATCAATACAAGATAAATATAACATAAACAAAGTTAGAGAAATAAAAAATGAACACTATAATACACAAAAAGAGAAAATTCCATTATGTATCAACCAATTACATATGCTAACATGAGCAAGAGGTGAACAATCACATTCTACCACACTATGGATGTTCATACTATATTTATAGCTAAAACCATCATATATCAAAAAGAAATTAATATGTACCCACCCTTCTACCTACTACATAATTATGCCATTAAGGTCATGATGCGATATTCTATGTACATGCCTCTCTAACCAAAATGAATGCAATGTTGCATTTACAATGTTAAATTAAATAATGCATATACAAAAATATACAAAACATCATGTGGGGCTAGCAAATATTACTTTAAGAAAATAGTTGGGAAAGTTTTATAGAAATAATCAATAATCCAACTGGGCATGTCCCTCCAACATGGAAAAATTCCACACTAATGCACATTTGTCCTTGTTTGTTACACAACTTTTTTTTATAATACATTGAGAATATTTTTTTTAATTGTTGGTCAGTATACTTCCATTTACTTTTTATTATTTTTTGTCTATAAGTGTTTCATCGCACTTTTAATAGCAACTGTGATTAAAACATTATTGAAAAAATAAAAATATTATGTATATTTTAACTTAAACACTTATTTGAAACAAGTGTCGTGTTATGGCATAAATACATACCTTTCAATAAAATAAAAATATTTATTACTAGTAAAATGGTATTATTAATTTACATGTTTTAATAATTATAATAATATATGCTTCTTATAACATAAATTTATATTTAAATGTCATTTATCACTAAGTGAAACTTAAATATATTTATTGAAAAATTGAGGCTTAATATTTTCGTAATATAAATTATCCATATAAAAAAACTATAACCATTTTTATTAAGTAAATGTGCATAAACTTAACATTAAATGTCTATATAAATATAAAACTCTAAATAAAAATAATTGATCATTAAAAAATTATTATATTGATGTTATTTTGGTAAGGAACGAACTAATCTATTCATATTTTAAGAGAATAAAAATTTAATAATTTAAAAAAAAAAAAAAAAAACATAAATCAAACTTCACCTCGTATATTTATATATTATTATAAGCAATAGATTTGAGATGTGACTTAAAATAACTTTATTGATTTGTGGAATATTTTATGTGCACATGGTACACTTTGTCACATGGGAAGCAAGTACAAATGACTACAGATTTTTTATTTTTAAATAAATTAATAAAATAATTAATATAGGAACGGTGTAGATTGGTCTCAAACAATTTGGAAATAATCTTGACCGCCCTTTGTTACAACACTTATCTGAGCCACTGTAGCCACTCACAATTTCTTAAACACTAAGAAACCCGAATGACTCAAAAGTTATTCTCGAAGCGAGTGCTTTTGTGTACGTTGGCGATTCCATTCCACAATGAATGCGTACATAAAAGTAAAATAAGTCATCAGCTTGCTCTCCACCATAAAAGAAAGAAACTTGCCCTCACATACGAACCGAGCTCATCACAGAGCTTGGTAAAGATGATGGCCGTTTGCCCAGAAGACTTGAGATTTACCCAAGACTCCATTAAAAATAGGTTCAAGCCGCCTTATGAATTCAGCAGCATAGATGACGCAGTTGATCAAATTCGAAATAAACAGCTGTCTCCATCAATCTATCAACCCTTGAGTGTGGTTGAACACAAAAACGTAATGTGGTCTCTGGACAATAGAAGGCTGTGGGTGTTGAGAAAAGCTGGGGTTGCAATGGTGGAGGTGAATTTGGTTCCACCAGATTTTAGCACCAGATCATCAGAATTCTTCCGCAGTTTGGATCCGCCCTTGGAAAGACAATATTCGAGTCCTGGCTATTTTCCTCGCGTAAGAGGTCCTATCAGGAATGTGGGGATCAACACTCAACGATACTGCAGCAGCTTTGGTATTCCTGCGACTATTCCCGCTGGAACATTGCCAATCGAAGCAAATAAGACTGTTCCCAAGGCAAAATGCACAACTCCATCTCAAGATTTTCTCAAAGAAATTACTGTGAGAAGCAATCTCATCTGGCGGATCGACTCTCAAGGATACCGTGGCAACGATACCATGACTATCAGACAGAGCAGCAACGTGGGTGCTCCTGCTAATCTCGCCGGACCATTACCAAAACTTGCTCAGCAGCCAACACCAGTTGCAGTAGAAGCAAAGAAGACGGTTCCCAACGCCAAACGCACAACTCCAACTCCACCTCAAGATTATTTCAAGGAGATTACGGTAAGAAGCAATATCCCTGTTTTGCCTCTATCAAACATCTCTCACCAGCCAACAAAAAAGATTGTTCATGTTGCATCAGCAAACAATTTTATTGGCTATGGTTGTGATGGTGAGGAAGATGCCGGTTTATTTGGGGAGGAAGATGCCGGTTTATTTGGGGAGGAAGATGTCGGTTTATGGGGGGAGGAAGATCCTTGTTTGTTAGGGGAGCTCAGTTTATTGGAGGAAGATGCTTGTTTACAAGGGGATGAAGATGCTAATTTAATGGGGGACGGAGAGAAATATCTTTGTTTATCCGGTGAGGAAGATGTTTGTTTATGGGGGGATGAAGATTCCAGTTTATGGGAGGAGGAAGTTCTCAGTTTATGGAGGGAGGAAGATCCCAGTTTATGGGGGGAGGAAGACGCTGGGTTATTAGGGGAGGAAGATGTTTGTTTATTGGGGGAAGAAGATTCCAGTTTAGGGGGGGGGGAAGATCCCAGTTTGTGGCAGGAGGAAGATCACAGTTTATTAGGGGAAGAAGTTGCTGGTTTATGGGGGGAGGAAGATCCTAGTTTATCAGGGGAGGAAGATATTGGTTTAGCGGGAGAGGAAGTTGTTGGTTTAGCATGGGAGGAAGATCCTGGTATCAATTTATTGGGGGAAGAAGACACCGATTTATGGGGGGAGGAAGATCCCAATTTATGGGAGGAGGAAGATGTCGGTTTACAAAGGGAGGAAGATGTCGGTTTATGGGGAGAGGAAGATCATAGTTTATGGGGTTAGGAAGGTATTCAAGGCTCTCCAATCTCTTATGGATAAGGCCCTCCAATCTCTTATGGATAAGGGTTTTGGCTTCCTTTGTTTCATACTCCAAGCTTTCAATTTAAGTGAGTGAGGCCGGTTGAAGAAGTTAAGGTATTTCCTATTTAAAATTAGGGTGGATTGTGCTTGACCCAGATTAATGAGTTCCTTTGATACACTACATAAAGCATTGGTATATGCTCATTTTCCAAAAAAAATTACTACTTTTAGACAAGCTTAGTTTTTTCTTATTGAAGAGAGTTTAGGAAAGTTTGAAGATGATAGAAGTTTAAGAAAGTGTGAATTTATGTATAGTATTTATATCTAATTTGATATAGATATATTGTCCACCTTAGTGAAACATATTTTAACCCTGCTAACTTGAATGTCTAGTAATATTTCTTATAATAAAAATAAGCTATCATATTTTTATATTTTATTTCTATTTGAAATTAATATTAATATATTACTAGTTACAGAATTATCATCTTATATTTATACATTTTCAAAAATAAATTATTTATTAAACTTAAGTACAATTTTAATTGTCCCTTACCTTAAACGAAATGAATAATGTATTGAACCGACGTGAGAAATAAGCTCAACTATTTAAACATTTTAGTATTAACAAATAAAAGTAAAATTCCTTTTAAAGTCTATCATTATACAAGTTCTTGATTATAAAACAACTAGTAACATTGACTAGGTACGAACCATTCTTTATTCAACTTTTTGTGCAAATTCATTATGGCTCAAAAAGTGTTGTGGTTAGTAATATACCTATATTTGCTAGGTATGAAAAATAATATTTCATTTTTATTAGATCTTTAATTTTGTTTAGTTTCGTTAGAAAAAATGAGTTCTTTTTCTTTAATTTGTCTCTTTGCTTGTCATTTCTTCTTCAGTCATTTGTATCGGCAATGTTCACAATAAAATGGTTGGTATGTATGTTATGGTGTGAAAGAAAGGTTTTAATTTATAAGGGAGAGTAAATTTATTAGAGTATGTTTTATTTTATTTTTTATTAGTTTAATTTTTTAAGATAATATTTTTTGAATTAATTTAGATTATACATAATATATATTAATAAATATAAATTTAAATGTAAAGGTAGAATTTAATTTGATAATTATGTAGAATAAAAATTTGAAGAGGGTTAATTAATTATTAGTAATAGAAAATAAAAAAAAATTAAAGACATAATATTATAAACCTATCTTTTAGGTATGAACAAGATTAA
The DNA here is from genome assembly GCA_037957365.1 of Torreya grandis. NCBI lineage: Eukaryota > Viridiplantae > Streptophyta > Pinopsida > Cupressales > Taxaceae > Torreya > Torreya grandis. The sequence continues at coordinate 2,188,508 of JARHVA010001971.1, read as the reverse complement.
GAAATAAAAGAATTAAATAAAAGACACAATATAAATATTTATACTTTCCTTGTAGACTCATTTGCTTACCTAATTGCTAAACGTGATTGTGCTTGACTTCTAGACTAGTGATCTTTAATAATGTTGACTCCACATGTGTGTATCATTTCCCTTTATCTACACTTGGTTTGGCATGAGAATGGTTGAGAATGATTGAAACTCCTTATATAATTTAGTAGAGTAAGTTTTCCTAAAGAAGCTTGTCAATAATGGCCAAAGGCCCTTGTATTTATAGACTTTTAGAATGAATGTGAGCCATTGATCTAAGATCAAGATCAATGGTGGAGAATGGATCCTCAAATTCATGATTACACACATGGAGTATGAAAGATACTCCATTTAAGACGTTTTTAGAATGTGGAAGAAAGTCTTAGAAGAAAAGTGCAATGAATAGTCCATTTAGAGTGTGTCATAGGCCATGTAAGAGAGGAATGTGTAAGAGACTTGTAAGAGGTGTAAGAGAGTGTGTAAGTGGCCATGTAATAGACCACTTTTCCCACATTCCACTTCATTCCATTGATTTGCCCCTTATGACATCACCAATGTGAGGTAATAAAGCCAATTTACTCTTAGGAAAATAGATAATTCCAAATTCATAGAATTTTCTATTAGAGGAATAATTAAACTAATTAATCAAGGCGAATAATTGATAATTAGAATAATGGTGCACTTGAAATGTTTATTTGTCAATCAAATATTCATTTAGTTATCCTATGGTAACATTTACAAAGGGTTGATTTTATTCGGGACGTGCTTGTAAAAATTAATTTTGTGATACAATCTATTTCCCTAATCAGAGATGTATTGCTATGATTTCAGATTAAAACAACTGTGCAAGTAAATGGGTCCAAATAGCAATTTTTGATCAAATTTGCAATGATTGTGGAAAGTTGTTCTGATTGCAGTTTAAACACGGAAGTGGTTAAAATGAAGTGTCTACATTTTTTTCCTATTTAATAAGGCATTGAAAGACACAAGGTATAGTAACGCCTTTTCAAAGAACGAAAATGTGCAAAGAGTGAAACTATTGAAATAAGCAACAAAAATCACAAAAATGGCAAATTGGTTAGTAGAGAGAAAATTAGGTTTATTCATAAGAGAAAGGGTCAATTGGTCTAATTAAAAATGATATTTTTGGCACACATAATAGATTAGATTTGGTCATTGATAGATTTTAGCAATGTGTGCCAACTTTTTGATGTTTGTAAGAGTGCCATGTTGTCTTGATTGTGTGTGAGTGGAACACTTATTATTTGCAGTCTAGGAAGATCTAGACCAAGGAGATGTGCATTTTCTTATAAAACTTAGTTTTTCTACATGTTGTTTTCCTACCGATGAATAAAACAGATAAGGCATACTTTAGTTTATTAGCTAAGAGGTGTCACTCAAAGATTGCAAATTTTCTCTTACCTATTAGAGAGGTCACTATCACTCTAGAGGATGTATGGTGTATTTTGTGACTACCTATCAAAAGACCACCACTATATTGGATTGGTCCTATAGGGTGACATGCATTGTTAGATGACTTGGTCAGTGGCTTTGACATTCTTGTGGAAAGTGAGGTGATAAACATTGATTTGATTGAGACTTACATAGATATCCGACCATATGACCTACCTATAAGGTAGCCTTCTCCACTAGTAGACATTGATTGAGAGGTAGTAGCGCTCATCACCATTGTTATTAGCATCCTACTTCCTAACAAGAGAGGTCAATTCTTTCATATGGGCTTGGTTGGAGTGATCAAAGATATGTTGGACAACATGACTATTTTTACTTTGGGGTCAATTGTACTAGCCCAATTATATTGAGACTTACACATGGTAGCATATAGAGGTGGTCATATCATTAGTCCTTCCACATTGCTATAAGTCTACGATTTGGAGGATATTATGATAGAGTGACCAGTATGGGAGACACAAGTAGGAGGCTTAGAGGAGCCTGTGGCATATGGATGGGTCCAAATAGGAGAAGGTCAAAGAGGATATATAGGATATATTTACTAAAGTACCATAGATTAATAGATGATATGGTAAACAAATATTTTTTCTGGCATCTCTTTCAACCCTTACAGATTTAGTGGTTGAGTGATGGGTGGTACATGAGATTTATGATCACCAGATACTTCCTCATTGTTAGATAGGAAAATATAATTTAGGAGTACATACCAGATAGAGTACAATGTTAGTTCAACTTACATTAGGATGTATTAGAGGATCCATAATTTTTTTCCTATGTGATGAGAGAGATTAGTAGATGGGAGCCACTAATGGACAGATAGACAACCGGAGTGAGATATGGCCTAGTACCATAAATTATTCAGGCATACACATGGGGCCTAATAGATGTAGGAGTGATTATAACTTATATGATATGATGGGATCGTTTCAGACTAGAGAGATTGACATTTCCCTAAGGTGCCCTGAGATCATTGGTATTGATACTGGTGGCACCAATACAGGTACATGAGCAAGATCCATTAGATTATAGTTCGATGGACATTAATACAAAGGAGGGTGCCAGAGGTAGTATCCCAAACCTAGGACTAGAGGTAAAGATTATCGGGACACATGGTTTTGAGGGACCCAAATGGGTTTTTTTTATGACCAAGGAAGTTCCCCTACTCTCCAAAATAGGTGGTAGGATCTAGTGTAATATTGAATCCTTCTTTATGATCGCTAATTATCAAACCATCTTTGAGGCCTAATAATTCATAAATTACCTCTTCCTTTTAGAAATTATCTAATGGTATGTGTGAAAGTCGTTGGTCCTTTTCAATCGACTAGAGGTAATGCAGGAAAAGAGGGGAACAAGAGGAAACAAAAGTAATGGTACAAATGGTATTAGGGTTAAATAAATTAGTGTAAGCTAATCCATCATAGATGCTATAATAGAAATTTATGTTACTACCAACATTGTCATTGTTAGATGATAAATCAATATCACTCTCGAGATCTGAGGGGTCACTTTCAGGATGTTTTTACCAACACCTTGAATTGTTTTATGTTTGGCAATTGATACTGGCTCAATAGGTCATTGTTACTTTACCCCTAGGCCTTTGCCTTTATAAGTTTGATTATCCATTATCCAGTTTGGGATAGGATACTTTGTGCTTTGATAGCAAGTAACAAAGTCATCACTATATAACCATGAGTCATCATCACCTTTGATTTACTCTTGGTCTTGTGAAGTGGTTTTGATGAAAATAATGGGTCCTTTTTTTATGAGAATCATCTTTCGTATGTCATTCCATTCTAACATCCTTCACTTTAGGTTTACTATATGGTTTGACATCTTAGGAAACTTAGCTATATAAAAAGGTTGCTAGTTTAATATTCCCCAAGGTCATTGTCTTGAATAGTAAAGTGATTATCTATTTGAGGAGGTGGTGTAGATGAAGTAGAGACAAGAGTACTTAGATCCACATAATTAGACTCAAGAGGTTGAATAACTAAATATTTGTATTTTTGGAGGGCATGCTCTAGGTGAAGGTGATAGTTGTATCTTTCATATTTCGCTTCCAAATGTTTATAACATCAATACAATTTTAGGTCAGCAAGAATCATAACTTCTAATCTAGAATGGGGAAACTTGATACATTGATGTAGATTAAAAGGTACTGTGCACACTTCATGAATCCAAGGTTGCCCAAGGAGTAAATTATATAATAGTTATAAATCTAGAACATGGCAAAGAGTATCATGGGTCAAAATCCCGATGATGACCAATAAACAAATGGTACCCTACGATTCATGCTCCTCCTTATCATATGTATTGATAGTAATGACATATGGTTGAATATCTATTGTAGTGTAGCCCAAATGTTTAACCAAATTCAAAGTCATAATATCCATCCTTAAACCATTGTCTATGAGGACATGTTTAATTTTATGCAAAGAAATGATGGATTCTATATAAAATAGATTATTGTGTAAAGGACCACGGGATGACATGTCACTTTATCAAAATTAAGTTATTGGTGTAGATCCAATTGACTCACAAGTGTTTGAAGTTTATCAAGCGCAAAGTCACTTGGGACTTTGGATTGACTTTGAAACTCATTTAATATGTTTGTATGGACATTTTACATATGTAAAATATCTAAAATAGAAATTTTTACTATATATTTTGCAGTTGTTCCACAATATCATAAGGTTTTTCATTAGCAGGAGCAATCAGCTTGGATTTTTAAGGTAGAGAGCCTTGGACAATATTTTTGAAGGAATAAGGTGTAGGAACTTGGATTGTAACCTTGGAACATCGAGTTGTGATTAGGAAATCTTGAGTTGGAAAGTGGTTACTATAATTAAAAGAAGGTGAGTGAGGGCATAGAATGATAACTCTCGATCATTGATTAACATTAAAGCTATTGTGAGATAAAGGAGGATTACCAGTATATGGGGGTGGAGGTCTTAGAATGGATGGTGAAAGTCATTAGGTATTATTAGTTGTTGGATTAAGTTTAATCTTAATGATAATTATATGCCTACTAGTAATGTGACCTATGATGTTGTCGTAGTTGTAAGGGATATTATTATCGTTGACTCGATTGGAATGGGCATCTTGACCTTGATTTTGATTGGCTTATTGTTATTATTGATTTTATCCTTGATTATTAAGATGCCTATTTTGATTCTAGTTGTTAGCTTGATGTTGATGTTGGTTGTGATTGTTGTTATAATTATGTTGTGTAAAATAGTTTTGATAGATATCCAAGTTTTGATAAGACATTGTGGCCACATTGTCCAACTCTATTTTACCACTTTCAAGAAAATATTAGATGAAGTGGTGAATTTGTACACGTCTATGAATTGAATGACATTTGACCTAATGGTAGTTGTAGAAATCATGCTCCTTGTATTAATTAGGCTTAAGTTGGCCTTCTAGGAATGGTTTCATCACTAGCCAAATGATCATGTTAGCTACAACAAGATTTTGGAAGACTACTTCAATGGGCTCTCCAAGATTGCTAAAAACTCTATTTTGGTACTGGCCTCTTCTTAGAGGTGGTATTTGTAAACTAAGAGGTTAAATAGGTGGGGTTGATTGATTAGGCAATCATTATACCTTTTGCACATATCTAGATTTAGTTACTTCATCTCCTACAGTAGTTTTTCTCTTGTTGAATGGTTTAGGCTTATCAGTTGTACTTACTTACACATGATCAAGAGCTTGTGTCTAAGACTTATTCTAAACTGGGTTTTGAGAATAAATCTTGATTATCCCTTCATTGATGAGGGTTTTCTCAATCTATAATCCCTTGGAAATAATCTCTTCAAATGTGTTGGCATAATGAAGTCTAATATTATAAGTGACGTTTGATTGTAGATTGGTAGTAAAGATTATGGCAAATTATTTATTTAGGAGATTGTGTGGGAATTGGATGGATGATGCATGCTACCATTGTAAATAGTTGGCACAACTCTCTCCTCCTCTTTACCTATCATGGCATAAGTAAACCATGGTTAATTTGTGTTCTACATTGTAAGATAAGTGTTGCACAAATTTATCTAACAAGTCATCAAAATTATCAATGGGGTTCTTAGGTAGACTAAGAAACCATTCTAAGGCTTGCCTAGCCAAACTATGGGAAACAAGTGAAGTAGATACACATTGCTATATGCAACCTCTTGACATGCAATGAAGAAATATTTTATATGCTCTTTTGGATCACCTTTACCTTTGTATTTATCAAATTTGGGCATCTTAAAATGATGCTGGAATGGTATCTGAAGATAACTCATATCAATGGGATAAAAATTTATGTCATCAAGTTTGATGTTATTACCCTGGTTTCCTACTTGAATGGCTAAAATTACATCTTTTAACCCCTACAAGTCTTAGAAAGTGGGACCAGATTGAGAGGGAATGGGTAAATTTTATTAGGTATTTAAAGGTAGATTTCGTTGACCCAGATAAAAAGGTGGTATAGAATATTTTATAATTCGTACCCAATTGGTTCTACCAGGAATGTTTACCCTTTGATTAGATTTGTATTGTTGATATGCTACATATTATTTGTAAGACACTTGATGTTGAGTGCAACATGGATTTGGAGGGAAGTGAGGTTTGAATGGAGGAATGGTTTGTTGGGTATTAAATGGGACTTGTTGGGATTGGAGAGGAATCTATTGCTGATTTATAAGATTCTATTATATAAGGGGAACCTATTTTTGGATCGAAGAGGCACCTTGTTGAATAGAAATGATGAGTAGTTGACCAATAGAAATAAGATATTGCTTAGACAATGTTTGTTGAATATTAGTCGACACTTGTAATAAAGGATTGGTTTCCACTTATTGAAGTAGATGATTGGTTGTCACTTGTTGAAGTGGAGTATTTGTCACCACTTGTTGAATTGGGGTGATTGCAACTTGTTGTTATGGTTCAAGAATGATCACAACTTATTGTTACAAAGTACTTGGAATGTTGGAAGAGAGAAGTTGTTGAGAACATGGAATAATGTTTTATTATGTTTTGGATGGTACTTGATGTAGGTCGATTTGATTAAGGATGTGTTGGATAAAATTAATATTGTGATATGATCCATTGCCCCTAATTAGGGATGTGTTGCTATGATTTAGGATTAAAATGGTAGTTTTATGGGTAAATTGGATCAAATAACAAATTGTAATCAAACTTGTATGTGATTTCAGAAAATTGTTTTAATTGTAGTTTAGACATGAAAGTGGTTAAAATAGAGTGTCTAAAAATTGTACTTGTTATGAATAGAAAAGACTTAAGAGAGTGATGTACTTATAATTTTTTTGTACTATGCAGATCTAATATTGAATTTAGGTGGTAGAAAGGGTATAAAACTAGATTAAGAGTCATTTGAATCAGGGATTGAGGCTTTAGATACACTTGGATATTATCATCAATATATAGATGGTACTGACTAACATTGATGTCTACAACATGATGAATTTATATATGTATTTTTATTCTTTACTTATATACAGTTTGCTACGCCTGCTTGAAAACTATATTTGTGTTATGTTTTGGAGGGCTAGTTATGCACACAATTCTAGAAACATGTCTTCTTCTCTTTGAAACTCTAGGTCCACTTTTGACACTAGGTTAACACATGAAAAATGAATTAAAATTTAGTTTGAGCTGATCCCAAACACTCCTTAATGAATGTCTAAGAATCAACTACATATTCAATACTATGAAGAGGGAAGTCAAACCACATGTAGTTCTTTCTGTTATGTGTATATGTGCAATAGTTCTTTTTCAATGAATGCAACCTATGATCTATCTTTTAAAACTTAGAAAATGATAATTTTGGCTTGTCTTTGAGGTGTTTTAGATTTGGTTAAGACATACTCCTTGTGACTTATGGTTGAATTTGAATGAATGGGATAGTCCCATTGAATGTGCAAGTGATTAAAAGATGCTTAATAGACATTTTCTAAATAAGGAATAGTCTTATACGTATTATGTATTTATATGATATTATTTGTGTAATTTCTCACACCATCAACATGAGAAACACATGCATAAACCCATAAAAAGGATTTAAATTTGGAAAGTGACTATTGATAGGCACAGGATGAGTCTATTAGGTTTGGATGAGTCAATAATTTTGGGATAGTCCAAGATTGACATATTCATTTGAGAATTAGGAATACTATTATAATGATCTAGATATAGTATGAATATGATTATGAAAAAAATGGAAACATATTATGGAAACCTTGTAGGTGACTGATAGCAAATCAGGAAGGTTTGACCCATTAAAAGCATGTGGATGTGAGAAAAGGGTGAATAAAAGACATGTATGCAAAAGTCATGTAAGGTGAAAACAGGTGGAAATTGAAATTGCCAAGTATCTAATACAATATTTTTGTGTTTGTAAAGTACAATAAAATATCTTGAGGTGCCTTAAGAAGGACTAGGATACATTGAAAAGGTGTGGATATTTAAATTACTTAAATTTAATTTTAAAATTAGTAAAATTTAAGTAAGAATTTTTTAATATATTTTAAATTTTAAATTTAAATTTTCAAAATATATTATTATTTAATCCCTAATTTTATTAATTATTAAAATTTAATTTTAAAATGAAACTTATATGGAGGAAGAAGGAGAATGCAAAGGATTGGAAGGTATAGAGGAAGGAATGAAGAAGGGAGTATTAGAATTGAAATTGGTGCCAATACAGGATTGAAAAAAAGAAAACAAAATACTTTGAAGATAAATGAGAATCAAATAACATAAAAAAACATAATCTAGTGAAATATTATTGGGGATTAATGGTTTCTAAGGAAACCCTAGATCATAGCCTCTTAGCCATAATCATAGTCACAACAAGAAATAGGGTGATGCAGAGCATGGGTAGAGGCAACTAAATTAGATTTGACATGACAAATGCTCAATGTAGAGATCAATAATACAAAAAAAATAGGGCCCTCATTGAAACATTTATGGGTGAATGGTCGATAATCATAAAAGTGTATAATTGGGTTAAGGAGAAATCAAGTGATAATATCACTCTAAAATATATACCCAAAGGATTCTTCACAGCCATCTTCCTTGTTTAAAATAGGAAAAATGAAGTTCTTTAAAACAAGCATTGGATGATGGAAATATAGGGCTCTTATTATAACCATGTATTCCTAATTTTAATCCCACAACTTTGATTTTGGGAGAAGTCTTAGTTTTGGTAATACTATGCATTATTGATGGATTTTTGGGAATGAACCTTTGGTGAAATTGGTAGGTGCTTGGGGGAGGTAGTGTAAATTAATTATCAAACCATGGAAGGATCCCTCATCTCGTATGCAAGGATTTAAATCCAAATGGATCTATCAAGGTCCATCCCCCAAGAAATTAACATCAAATCTGGTGAAATGGTTTGGTAGAAAAATATTAACATTGAATAACTTCCATTATGATGCTTCAACTATCATAAGCTAGGGAACATGAATTTTTTTTGCCTTATTTTCTCTTTCCAACAAGTGGTCAGGAAAGAATGGAGACTGAAACTTGGTCCACCTCAAAAATCTTTTCACTAGAGGAATGAAAGCAATTATAGAACTGTCATCACTCTAATTTTTTTCCATATATACCTAATGTTTAATGTCATCCTTCCCTCTCAAAGGAATTACCATACATTAAAGATTAATTAAGAAGCTAATACCTAGAATAATGTTGGAACAAAGGGAAACATTGCCAAAGAATCTAACAAAATAATGGCTATACTAAGAAAAATTTGGAAAGGGAAGCTAAGAATTACTCAAATTAGGAAGAGGCCCTGTGGGAAGATCACATTGTTTTGAATCTTTCAGATGATAATAAATATCTAAACAACCTGTAATATAATATGGAATTTTAGAGTTATAAGCTAGGAACAATGAAATGTAATTCAAATTTCTTACCCTAAATCCAATTGTAAAATCTCAAGTTAGAGCTAAAGGAACAAGTATCCAAAATGTAAAATAAATAAAGTGTAAAAAAATATTATACCTCAAATTCACAAGTGTATGCTTCCTACTTACCATGTGGATGTTCTCCAAAATGGTTGAGGTATGATTTCTTGATTTAGAATGTTTGATTGATATTATTGACTCAATATTTAGGCATACTTTTGATATAGATGCTTGGTTATTTGGCAAGGTGATGGAATGATGGAATTACACTATTTCACATTCAAAGCTTTTGGTTTGCATGGGGGTATAGCTCAATATATAGATCTACATGGAGAAATCAATGGATAGGATTTAGCCATGGAGGATTGAAATCAATAGCTTAGATTTGATGAGAGGATTTGGTATGTGGATTTTAGGAATTGAAAATTATTAGAAGAATATAAAGAAGGGTGGTGTAAGGCTCAATGAAGGTTAGAGTGTTATACAGATGTGTTAGGGGATTCTAGATGGAGGTTAGGATAATAAATGAAGATTATTTATAGATTAGTGATGTGATTTTTAGGAGTGTTAGTGGTGGTAAGTGAGGGTAGGTGACAAGGAATATGAAATTATTTAATAAAGTGAAGATTTGATTAATTGTTATGTAGGGTGATGAGGGGATGATTAATTGATGTAAAAGATAATGTGATGAAAGTGTAAGGTTAGTATGATGAAGGAGGATATAAAGGGTATGTTAAGATGGTATTATAGATTATGGTGATTAAGGATGAATGATGGTGAAATTAGTAATGATGGAGTGGTTAATTTTGGATGTCTATATTTTGCCCCTCTTTGAAAGAGAATTATGACTAGAAGAAGCAGTGGTGTTTCAATGAAGTGAGATAACATGTTGGTTAAGAAGTTGACAAAAACTAGAGTGGGTAATGCCCTATTAAGGGGTCATGTAGGGAGGAATGATATGGATGGTCACTCAAAAGAAAAGAAGGGGTGGGTTATGAGGATGGAAGAAAAAGGGGTTAAGATGAGTGTGATAGATGTAATAAATGTTTTGTATATAATTGATATGATTGATATGATGTAATGTTATCAATCAATGAGATAAAATTTGATTGATATTTGGATTGATTGATTATGTCCTAGGCAATGATAAATACCAGGGAGTGAAACAAATAAATTTATGACCCTGTATGTACCCCAGTCAATGACATATGAAATGAGGAAGTTATAAAATTTAGATAGATTGATTATCAAAGCTATGAGATTTGAATGTACATCCTAAAATATGATATATGCTAGAGAGAGTTATGATCTTTGATTGGATTGATTAATTAATTTATTGATTAACTGATTGATTTATTGATTAATTAACTGATTGATTGATTTATGATTGATTTAGATGGGAGAAAATATGGATGTCATGATTTGTCAATTCCTAATTGATAGGTGTGGGAGATTGAATGGAAATATTAGGGAGATGATTAAGTGGATGGTGGGATTAGCAGATTAGATTTGGATTTTATTTGGGACTGATTTGCATTTTCATTGAATGATTGATTGTATCTTAAATATTCTAATAATGGCATGGATTAATGATGATGGATCATGTTGATGAAGGCTTTGATAGGTTGAATGAGATTGGATAGATAATTATATAGTTAGTTATAATTAATTTATGAATGATTGCACATAATTGTGGATGATTATGAGATTATGTGATAATGGTCAAGCTAACCTTAAACACCCCATGTGACTAAGCATTGCCTACATAATCTATATGGACCTCAGGCCAATGTAACTCTCCCTATAAGTGAGTTATATGACGATATATGATAGGATATATTACATGATGATAATGTCCCAAGGATGCCCTAAGAAGACTAATTAGGATTGATGAAGATGATGGATGTTAGCATAAATGTTAGATCAATGATTATTATGATTTTTATATATGATTAAATGTAGGATAGATAAATTTAATTAAATGCTTGATTTTATGATTTGATTTGATTGATAGATGGTGGTATCGAATGTTGATTATTGATTTGGATAAGATTAATAATTGGATGTTTTATAAATTTGATTCAATTAGATATTGTTGATGGATGATTTGACTTGGTGGATTGAGAGGTTAAATGACTTGATTTGGATGATTGATCTAGATAGGATAAATGATTTGATGATGATAGGATGTTTATGGGTGTGGGTTTATGTTGTCAGGGTCTTGAGCCATTTTTTTGAGAAATTATGATTTATTGTATAATTAGGTAGTATGCACCATGATATATGTATAGTCATGATGTCTTATTTCCATAATGCACATTGGATTGACAACAAAGATAACAAAAAAAGTGTACAAGTAGCATGTAACATAACGCACCATTGGTATAATGAACCTAGATGACATGTTTTTAATATGCTATTGCACATATGATAAAAGGGATAAAAGATGGAAAATGATATCCAAAAAATGCATAATCAAAGACACTTAAATCAATAAATGTAAATAATTAGATAATAATAGATGATTAGACAATTACAAAAGACATTCAAACAATTCAAACATCATCAAATATCATACAAATAAAGTAGACTCACAAGAATTCACATGTTGACAGTGTGATGCATTGATTTGAGGTGATGAATGTCTTGTTAGTTGTCCTATTGAAAAAACATGGTATGGGTGATCAATTCATGATTCAATGTGCATTGTTTTTATTTTTCCACTAGGCAATGATATATGCCATGGAATTCAATTTGATAGATGATTAGATAAAGGATAATCATAATGATTTTTGGACAAGGGATATGGATTTGGATAAGAAATGTGGATTTTGATGAGGATAAGTATTTGGATTTTGCTTTGGACATAAGGTAAGACAACTAGGATTTTTTTTGGATTTTATATATTTTTTGGATTTGTTTTTATGATTATGTATGTACAAAAGGGGGATCACTAGCAAAGGGAAAACCTAAACCTAGAAACCAAAATGGGGAATGATAGTGGATGGAATGGTGAAAGGATTTGGATTATGCACAAAGGGGATGAGGGAAAATGAAGAGTGGATTAGGGATATCCAATTACTACATCATGTGGAAACCAAATGTCTAGTTGATAAAGTCCTACTCAAAAGATATGCCAAGATGTTTCTAGGACATGTCTCAGGACTTATTCCACTTCCTTACTAAGGTCAAGATAGGAATAAAGTATGGGCATAATAGGATGGAAAACATGATGGCACAATATTTATAAGATGGATAAGGATGAGAATTTTAATGGAGATAGGGCTGCCCACAAGTGTCGAGGTAATTATGGACAATGGATTATTACACATGATGTTGGAAACTAGTTTTGATCATGTTACTTTTCCAAGATGCTGAAAAACTAGTTTTCACAATTATACAAATTATTTTATTTTTATTTTTATGTCATCTCAATTTATTAGAGGTGTAAAAGATGCACGATGTTAATGAATTTATGATATTCAACTGATACCAATTTTGGATAAATTTTCTACTAGGATCATGTTATTGATGTGGGCTTCACTGATGTCATTATTATGATCTTGTTTGACTATTTATTTGGGTTCCTCTGGACATCTCAACTAGGTGTCTTTGTAACCACTATAAAAGACACTGCTGCTAAGGAGGGTAAAGCATGATAAGGATTAGATTAAGGATCTAATTTTATGGTAGTGTATAGGATTTGTATGGATGATAGGATCATGTGAGAGGTATAAGCATAGGAGATCAAAAATTAGGACTAACAATCACACACACCATTGGTGATTTTGAATGTCCGATTGTGTTTTATGTGACATGATTTTAAATGTTGTAGGATCAAAGACCTCAAGACTCGTATGTTCTATGATCTAAATGCTTTGAGGAGTATTGACCATTTTATTATTGTTTTTTATAATGTCTTGATCAAATGACATAGTGATAACTTATTTATTTTTGATTTATTTAATTTGTTGGATTTTAATCACCCACTAGTGCCTCAAGGAGGTTTTCACTAAGGGAATTTACTTCTTGTTTTTTGGGATTTTGATTTGGATAATTATTTGATTTGCATTGATGAAGGGACAATTTTGATTCCCCAAGATATGTTGCTAGAGTGGAGCTAATTTTAAGTTCATTATTGTGCTCTACTAACTAGATAATGTCTTGAATCCCTATGGGTTTTGTAATTGATGTGTCATTATGGAAGGAGTCCAATGGCCTGTGATTCTTTTGGTCCCAATAAATGGTTATAGGAATTTGAATTTTAGGATAAAGGAAATGATTAGAGCTAAAAAAATGATGGGGATATTAATGAAAGGATAAGTGATGTTGATGAAAATATTAGCGATGTCGATGAAAGTATTTATGGAATCATGATATTCATAGGGACTACTAGGAGGACCTATTTCAATGCCAATGAAAAATTCTTGAAGAATCATAGAAGGATCACTGAGGTTGTACTAATTTGGTGGAGGTACGTAGCCAATACCGTGCACTCCATATTAGAAATGGAGATAGTGATGATGACTATGATGTTGAATCTGACACTAGTTTAGATGTTGATGTTGTATTTATAGATGATGTTGATGTTGTGATGCTACTAGTATAAGATGTTGATTCTAATTTTGATTGTGATAATATTGTTGATATTGATGGTATTGATGTTTTCTTGATGATGCTGATAAGTTATGTTTGAATTGTGGCCATAAGGAGTAATTATTGGATTACATTGTCCACAAGTACTTTATTAACTTTTCTCTTGATTATAGAGGCTTTGGGAAAAATGGATTTCTAAAAATGGGGTATTTTTTGTGCTGGATAAAATATGGATAGTTAGTTAGTGATGGGTTGTTCAAAGATGGGGTCATTAAAGGGGAGCTTGTTAAATATGGGTAGACTAGGCTCATTAAAAATAGGATATTTAAGGGTATATGGATGGTTGTAAAAGTGATCATCAAAGTGAGGCTCATATGAAATGGGTTTGTCAAAGATGGGTTTGTTGTCTTGATCTTGGTTTGAAAATGGATGAGTTTGATCATGATCTAGAAAATAATCTTGGCATATCCCCTCCTTCTCATTCTCAGACATGGATTTATCTGATCCAATTTTGATTTTAATGTCATCATGGTCAATTAGATCTTGGATGTAATTTATAAATTTGGAGCATATATTAGTGGAATGCCCCTATATTTTATGATATTGACAATATTGACCCTCTCTATACCAAGTGGGCTTAGGTTTGGTTAGAATGAAAGGCTTGGTATAGGGATAGTCTATCATATTTGTGATAAATAATTGTCAAAATATGGATTCTAAGGGTTCAATGAGAGGAGAACAATGTCTCTATTCCCATTTTTTTAGATGTGGAAGTGTTCAATTCTGGAATCATTGATTTTGTTTGGTGTAGCTATGGTATGACATGGTTGGATGATTGAATTTGATATGGCTCAAGGGTGGGACTGGTATGGGCTAGGTTTCTAATATAGGTCTCCCTTTGCTAGTGTGGTGGTGGATATCCTGATTAAGACTGTAACTGGTAGATGGTAAGCCTAATTTTGACTGGCTAGCTTGGGGGTTAGGAGTAGGATAATTTTGATGTGGAAGGACTTAATTATTCTTTCTTATGATGGAATTTACATTTATAGATCAAAGTCTATAAAAAGTTGATCCCCCATTTCTAGGAACCATAAAATGATAACATCCTTATTTATGAAGATGTATTGTTTGATTTGGGTGATATCCAAATTTGTTTTGGGTGCCATTGATCAAGATGGTAGAAAGGATGGATGTTGTGATTTGTCAGCTCAAATATACATGTGTAGGGGATTAAAAAAAATAAATTATTGTTGGATGTTTGGATGAGATGGACTAGATTTGGAATATACCTTCTTGATATAAGTCTTCTTAGATTGATTTCAAGTTTGATTTGTGATTTGATTATTAAAATATGATATGGATATTTTGATGATTAGATGTTAGATTGTTGATGTTGATTATGGATGAACTTGAGAAAAGTTGATTGATTTATAATGTGAGCTAGCATGGTTTAGATTGATTAGGGAATGGTTTGATAGATGATGAGCTTAGATAAGATTTTTGGATTGATTGGATTAGGTTATTTTGAACTTAACCCTATATGATGACTTGGTTGATAAATGTTGGATAGGTTGTGACTAGCTCAAATGATTGGATTGTTTTACAACCTTAAGTTGTGATGGATTGATCAATTATGATGAAAGTGACCATTGATGATGATTAGTTTGATGTTGGACTGGTTGACATTGGGATTGGTAAGCTATCTCAAGTGATGGATGACTCAAGTTTGGTGGGGAATAATGGATGTTGGATTGGATTAAGTGGATGAGTGGATAGTTGGATTAGATATTGGATTTATATTTAAGTGGATGGTTGGATAGGTTGATGAGGTGATTGAAACTTGATTAGGATTTTATCAAGCTCATAATGTTGACTATGGTATGTGAAGGGGTTATCTCGATGTGGATTAAGGAAAACTTATGTTCAGTTGGTTATGACATGTGATCAAGGATGCTTGTAGGCTTTGTGTGATTAGAGGTGATTAGTTTGATGAGTATGGATATGGAAAATATTAGACTATAGGTTAGATTTTTTAGATTGGGTTAATGAGGTAACAACCATATTGGATTATATTTTAAGATGTTGACTTATCGAGATTGGATGAAAGATGTTGGTTGATGTATATTTGGATCAAAGGATGTTGATATGTGTTTGGATTAGGGGATGTCAGGTAAGGTTTTCTATTTATAGGTTGATTTAAGATGATGGATATTGATTTTATAGTTGGTTTTAGATTAGGTTAATTCATATATGTTGATGTGGATGTTATTTGGTATAGGGTTTGAGGTTTGTAAATAGTAAAGGCCTCCAAAACACATAAACAAAATCAAGCAAGCCATAAGCCTATACTAGCAGATAAGGGTGTGTAACTCAACTAACATGCCACTGATATACTCATATAAATTGGTGACTAAGTCGATATCCCAACCATCACTCTAGGTCTGTATGTGGAAATTTAACTTTGGGGATAATGTTTCTACTACATTGATAGTTATTTATAGCCGAAAGGTCTTAATCTAGGCTATAAGGGGCTCTCTAGGTGTGTCCTCTAAATATATTCTAGTATGTGGGGCCCAATTTTGTTTAAGGATGTTGTATGATTCTTGAGTATTAGAGTATGACCTCTTCACTTCATAGATCCCTTTATGGGGAATCCTACTTATCTTTAACAATAGTTTTCTTTGATTTTTATACTCTAATGGAACACATATTGTGGATTAGTGTGTGGTGATGAAATCCATGTCATAACCCACCTAAAGACTATGAAAAATGTGTGGGGACCAATTACACATTACATTTAACCTATTAAAAAAAGAGGCATCGATTATTTTTTACCCTCAAAATCATCCAAGGGTGTGAGGGGAGAGAATACACAATCAATCCTTAGGTTGAACACACACACAAACACACACACACACACACACACACACACACACACACACACACACACACACACACACACACACACACACACACACACACACACACACACACACACACACACACACACACACACACACACACACACACACACACACACACACACACACACACACAAAGGGAATTGAAAAGTTGCATTAATCAAAATTTAAGCACAAATAAATCAATATCAATTGTTTTCTATCCCAAAAATAACCCTATGGGTATGAGGGGAGATTATATACATTTGGTTTTCCCACACACACAAAGGTTAATTTTTAAAAGTATGATTATGATTAAAAATTGTCTTAAAATGAGGGTTTGAATATTGATTTATTTGAAAGTTGGTCCTGCAAACAAAATATTAGTAGTTTTATATAATATCTTGAGGGTAAACCTATAAATCAAACTAATATAAATAAAATACATTATTCTATATAACAAAGCCACTGATACATATGTTGAATCCACTAATGCATAGGTTAAATTTTCCATAGATAGAGAATGATCTGATGTTAGTAAAAAATTGAAGTTGTTTTTACAATAGTAAAGCCTCCACTAGTTGTAAAACCACCATAATAGTTTTAAAAATCAAAAATATTTTTTATGGGTAGATGCATCTTTTAAATATCTTTGTTTTTCTATAAATGGGAGGTCAAATAGGCACCCAAGTCAAAATTTATGTCCTCAGGTAGATTGGTCATTAAGTGTAGAATCATAGTGCAAAGCCACCACTAATGGAAAAGTTGTTTAATAATGGAGGATTTGAAAATTGACAAATAATGGGTTAATGACATGAAAATTCACTAAATTTTGAGTCAAAGGCATTATTTTCATGATCAAAGCTATTAATATGCAGTAGCGATTTCAATTTCTACATAGAAATAAGTTAGAAAAGTATAAAATCACTAAAAATAAATTCAAAGTTGATACTAAGTAAATGAAGACACTAATTCATGAATGGTAGATTTTTTATGGTTAGACAAAATAGTCAAACCATGAGCTAAAATTATCAAATTTAGTCAAAAAGTTAAGGTAGGTCAAATAGTATAGTGAGTGAAGCCATTGTTGCCAAAGATGAAGCTATTATTATATAGAGCAGAGTCACTACTACACGAATCAAAGCCTTTATTAGTGTAGACACTATAAATCCATACACTACAGCTCTAGATGTCACATTAACCTTTAAACCACCCATTGACCTCTCTTTTAGTTAGATTAGTAATCAATTGCCCCTTTAACACAGCCTTCCATCCATTTACCTCTTTACCTAATTTAATTATTTAAATAAATTAGTTAATTCCTATTTCCACCTCACCTACCCAAACCCATGGCTAACCTATCAACACCTAGCCTAAAGACCATTTATACCTTGGTATTTAATGTCTTAACTCCCTAAGACTTATTCCTCACATATCCCCATGCCTCTTTAAATACTGTCAAACCATTTCCCAATGTCTTAACCACCAATCATTAGTGCAAGTGGATAATTTTAGCCATTTTACCTTTTCTCCCTAACTGTCAACAGTCACCCCTCAACCAAAAGTGGTTGACTAGGACCATCAATGGTTACATAAGCCTATCCCAAGGACCATGCCTAGAAGGTTGAATAATAGAGGATGGAATAGGGATCATTCATAACAAAAGACAAACAACTCTTGGTAAACCAGAAATGAACCGTCTAGAAACTTAAAAAACACCTCACCATCCCAACATAAAGGATTCAAGTGCTATCACTCTACCCACATAGCTTAAGGATCCCAAGTGGCTTCACCTCCACTCCAGGACTTCTTCAAGCTAGTAACTACCAATAACCAAGTTAAGTATCTTGTTCTTATTTTAAGTTTTAATTATTTAGCTTCAATAGTTTAAATCTTGTAACTAATTTCCACCTCTTTCCACACCCTTTTTTGTGTTGGAGTTCTGTACCTCCAAACACAACCAATTCCACCATATACCAATTGACCATTCTCAACCACTTAATTATTAAATCACTAACCTGAACATCTCTAATGATCCCTCTTGTCTCCTTGATCATTAACCCACCTTAAGCAACCCTTAAAACTATTCTACAACCTACCCATAGTCCATTCTACCCAAAACCAATAACCTATCAAAACCCATAGTGACTTCCAGTGATCATCTTCAATTGTTAGCGATTACCTATCAACTAACAATGGTTAGCCCTGGTTGCCAATGGTCATACCTTGACCGATGACAGTCACTGTGTAATCTTATTTCACCCAAAATAGCAAGTTAAAAACACCTATTCACCTCAATTAAAAGGCCTATTTCTTAACCTTTGCCACTACACAGACTCAATATCAACAACCTAAACCCCACCTTAATAGTTTAGTATTTCTTTTTAATGTTATTTTGTTAGGAACTATCATTTCTTTAAAAGTATTTATTTCATTTAGATTAAGTATTTTTCACTACTTCATGCAACCTCTTTTATCATCACTTTTCTTAACATTAACTTGTCTAAAGGTGGAATGATAGCCTCCAAGAAATTTGTATGCTTCTTGGATCTAGCTTTCACTAGGCAATCCACCCGCCTACTTTATTAACCAATCATGTCTTTAGTTTCTCTCTTATTTGTAGGTCATCCTTCTAAGCCAAAGAGGAGTATTTAAAATCATCTAGATTCACATGTACATAACAAAACCAGGTTATTATACCACACCCTTCTTATTTAAGTTTTACTCTCTTTAAAAAGGAAAATAAGAAAAAAAATAGTGAAATAACTAGTTCAGGAACAGAAATTTCATGAAAAATAGATATTTTGGACCCCAATTAAACTTATAATGAACTTGTTATTAGATTAGGATGCAATCAAGATTTGAGGTCTAAGTAGACATGAAGCATATATCTCTATAATATACAAAAAAAACAAATTATGCATAAGAGATGCATGTTGTAGATGCAAAATCAAACATGGGCCAAAAAAATCATCTTTCACAATCAAATATTGTATTATCATGATTACAAGCATTACATTTGCATTATCCAAAAATAGCTTTAAGAAAGGTACATATATAGGTAGAATATAGAAATGTCCTCACATCCTTGTGAATGTTTGATTATCTTCCCCAATGACCTAAAATAACACTTAAGCAAGCTAAACAACATATGTAGTCAAAAACCATTAAATGGAATAAAAACCTACACTAACACCCCTCTCTTAAGCATAACTTAGGTGGGTCATAGAATTTGGTCCTGACAACAAGGTCTGATAAGGTACCCAAGTACATATAAAATCCCCTTAGAGGAGGATGAAAAAGCTACATGAAACCCAAAAAGAGCCCATAAATGAAGATAATTTCTCTTAATGAAGGTTTTGGTGAATATATCAACAATTTAATCTATAGTCTAGATGTAGTAGAGATTAATGACTTACTCATGGATAAGATCCTAAATGAAATGTATGTCAATCTCAATATACTTGGTCTAATGATGGAGGATTAGATTCCTTAAAATCTAGATTGTAATTTATTTGTCATAGAAGATTAATGTTTGTCATCTAAATTAGATACCAAACTTAGTGAGAATCACTTGAAGCTAAATTACTTAGTTGTATCATTAATAGATATATGCATTCTACCTCTATATAAGATAAAGTAATATCATTATACTTCTTTCTTGACTAACTAATTAGTTTGGAACCAAGTGAGAAACTATAGCTTGAAGTAGACTTATAATTCTGAATATCGCTAGCCCAATATGAATTTGTATACCCAATCAATTCAACATCAATACTTGATCCTTAGTGAATCCCAAAATTATGAGTACCCTAAATGTAGTGAATAATCATCTTAGATATTTTATAGTGTATCTCATGTGGTTATTATTAAATATGGAGACCATACCCACTGCATATGAAATGTTAGGTCTAGTTTGTGTAACATATATAACACTACCAACAAGTTGTTGATATAAGGTAACATCAATCAAAGGAGAAGGACATATATCCTTAAGCTTCACACTAGACATAAAGGAGATTTAACTGGCTTATAGTCAACCATGTTAAACCATGTAAGAAAATCAAGAACATACTTGGATTATGCAATAGTGATCTTAGAGTCAAACTAAAAAATTTCAATCGTGAGGAAGTAATACAACAAGACAAAGTCGGTCACTGATAACCTATCAAATAAAATAGTTTTCATGCTACAATAGAGGATGAAGAACTCCCTATGATCAATAGGTCATATACATAGATAATTAGAATCAATAATGAATGATCCTATAGTAAAATGTAGACATTCAGATCAGAATGGAATTTAGTGAAGCCAATTGAAAGAAGAAAGGAGTCCAGATTGGCTTATCGAGCCTAAGGAGCTTATTTGAGGCCACAGATTTTTTTTTTAAATTTTCAAGCTATCTTCCAAAAATAATTATTATTTCTCCATGTATATTTCTTCTTTGAGGTCACCATGAAAAAAAGCACTCATCACATCCATCTGATGAACATCCCACCAATGTGTTGTGATAATGGCAAGAGTGTGTTGGATTGAGTTTATTTTTTAAGTTGGGAAAAACATCTTGGTATAGTTAATTCTAGGTACCTAAGAAAAAACCTTTGCTATCAAACATGATTTGAACTTTTTTATGAACACATATGTTACAAATTTTATTTGATAGATCTATCTACATCGAACAAGTTTTCTTCCCTTATAAAGAGGGACTAAATCCCACGTGTTTTTTCTTAGCAAGGAACTATACTCCTCTTCCATAGTACTATCCCACTCATGAGTGCTTGATGCCTCACAAAATGACTATGGATCAAAAGAAGATGTAATGAAAGCATGTGGAACATTTTAGAATTGTGAATGTGTCTGCTTGTTGTCTGATGGATCTCCAACATAATGGCCAATACTTTGTAGTGTGTTTGAAGCCCAAAGAGGACTAGAATTAGGAGAGTTAATAGGAGATTCATCATCCTATAAAGATATTATATGAGAAGGAGGAGGTGATTCTCGACCACTTCTTTCATTATTAGAACTAGAATAAGAATCTAGATCATCAAAGAATCTACTCAGGTGGATTTGAATCATTATAATTGTCATCAAATCCTAGTGCATCCAAGGAAGAGGGAGAAGTGTCGAGTGTGGATTATGATGGACACTCTTGAAATTGGAAACTTATCTTAATTAAAAACTCATGAATGGTAGTATGGAAAATCTTGTATCGCTTGACACCCTAAGGATATTCAATGAAGATGCAAGGCTGACTCTGATGTTTCATTACCTTACATTTCTTCTTAGGAATTCAAATATTAATAGGATATATAACCACCTAGAAGTTCTTAACTATGGGTTTCTAACTTCTCCATACTTCAAAAGGAATTACTTCATTTAATGTTTTATGAAGAACTCGATTCTAGATATAACAATAATAATTAATAGCCTCAGTCCAATATTGAGGTGAAATAGACTTGGAGTGTAACATATGATTGGCCATTTACTTAAAGGACCTATTATTATGATCTATAACACTATTCTATTGAGGACTATATGGAACATTACACTATTGTTTAATCCCCTCTAAACTATAGAATTGGTCAAAATGATTATTGACATAAGCACCACCATTATCAATACGTAAAATCTTGATGGATTTACTTGAATATTTTTATAAAATACCTTTGAAGTCATGAAAATGATCAAAACCTCAAATTTTTGCTTAAGAAAATACACCCAAGTATACCTTAAAATTCACTAATGAAGGTAAGCATATATTTATTCTTGTTGAATGAAAGAGTAGGAAATGGACTAGTAATGTCACTGTAAACTATCTCCAACATCTATGTAGCTCTCCAAGATTTTCATTTGTCATACTTCTCTTTAGGATGCTTACCAAGTATGAAACCTTGGAAAATTCTATTTGATAAATGAACACATAAAAACCCTAAAACTGTGTCATGATGAATGAGTTTCTCCAGGTACTGATAGTTGAGATGGATGAATCACTCATGCTATAATTTACTCATCCCATTTGAATGAGTTAGTAGTGTAGTAAAGAGTGATTAGGATAAAAATGAAAGAAAGTATATAATCATGACTGATATGATTTCCCATATTCAATTATTTAGTTACTGTTTACTTCCCTAATAACCATAAAATTAGATGTGAAATCATCTCTTTTTTTTGAACTGATGTCAGTAATCTCATAAATAGATAAGAGATTGGTGGATAATTATGGAACATAAAACATCTTTATATGTCCCATCATTCACTTTAATTGACCCTCTCCCACTAAATTCTATGAAAGTATCATCACCCAAAAAAATTGAAAGGACATAGAATAAGGCTCCAAGGATGAGAAAAGGTGATGAGATGAAGCCATGTGGTGAAAGACACCAAAATCAATTACCCATGTGGAAGGTTAGGGTATAATTGCAACAAGTGTTTTGCCATTACCTTTTCCCTTACTACTATCTTTAGCATTAATCAAATCTTGTGTTGATGAAATCTGATTGACAAGATCATATACATTAATATTGTGCTTCTCAAGCATCTTTGTTAGTTGGTCAATCTATTTCTTCATAAATTTGGTAACATCATGCCCAAGTTTCTTACAATAAACACATGTCAGTCTCACTTTCTTGGGTTTAATGCTTGAAGAGGAGGACTCAATTGATGTTTGGACTTAACATCAGATTTATGACCCTTTCTTTGCTTTGGTTCTTTATTATTCTATTTATTCCCTTTAATAATAAAAACCTTGTGTTTTTCATGACTCATAATTAAGGCATGTTATTTATTGAACTTTAGTGTACCCTTTTGAATAAGCTTGTCTTGCTCCTGAGTTAAGTTGGTAGCAAAATCATCCAAGGATAACATGGTTTGTGTATCTCCAAGGGCACCCTTTGTGGCATGGAAGGTAAAAATGAAGATATAATAGTCAAAACCCAATTTGGCAAGGATGGAAAGAATCAATTGATCATATTTTTTGTCTACATCGCATAATTTTAATTACAACTTGAGTGATTTGAATTTTATGAAGAAGTCCTATATAGTATTAAAATTTCTTGAGATAATACCAATGAGCATTTTATATTTCATGACCTCTCATTATGTCCTACTTCTTAAATATTTTTTCGAATATGGTCTAGATGTCATTAGGAGAAGATGTAGATTCAATATGAAAGAGCAAGTTGGAAGACATATATAGGCATAGTAGACTGCTAGTTTTATCACTTATATTATACCATTTCACATTCTCTACATTAGATTTTATTATGTTTCTATACCCATAGTGTTTCAGTCTATGACTTTAATCCTCAAGAGTATTTGTATTTTGAATTTCCATTCATGATAGTTGAATGGTGTAATAAGTGGAACTTGACTTTGATCCATTACAGTAAGTAGGTATGTGTTAAACTGATAGTAATGGAAAGACAAGGATATGAAACCCCCCATGAAACTATAGAGGTGAAATTTTAAAAACTTATATCATAGCACCAATGTATAGAGATTAAAAAAACTTGCACTTTAAAAAATAAATACACCTCTAAAGGAGTTGTCAACTGAAAGTTATCAAGTTTTGATGTTCTTGCTTACAAAAGAAATATATGCTTTGCATAAATTTTGTGTGTGAAAACGTGACTCAAATTTTTAAGTAAACATTAATCCCCCTTAGGTTGGTTATGACTGAGGGTTAAAATCCCATATGACCAGGGGATAAGACCTATGATGAGTCATATTTAAATTTGACCTCTCTGGCTGTCACACTAGACTTAGGAGGTCAAAATGCACCTTGGTAGAAACATGAGACCCATGTGCAGTCATAAAAGTTTTATATCTCTCTGGTAGTCATTAAAATTTCATAGGATTATGATATTCATCAAAATTTTAGATGCCATAATCATGGATTTCATTGGTAATTAGGGCATCAAAGTTAAGAGGGTCATTAACAGTTAAGGTGTTAGAGATAACAACAACATTAGGAATCAAGTATCAGAGATAAGATAACCATTGTAGATCGATGGAATTGTGGTAGTTATTGGTATCAACTAAAATTATAGTAGTATTAGGATTAGTCAAGGTTATAATAATTCTAGGTTGGGTAGAGAGTCTGACAGGGGTCAAGAACATCAAGAACTCTAATAAGTGTTAGGATGCAAGCCAACTCTAACTTATAGAAATGAGGGATCATATAGCAGGTATGAAGATTGTGAATAGATTTTATAGGTACATACAAGGGTAGAAATTCTAATGAAGTAATCTGAAGGGTTGTAAAAAGGTAAGGAAACATGGATTTGTAGGAAAACTTCAAATCTACCACTATTATACAAAAACCATAAAAGACCCAACAAACTTCTCAAAGAACCTAGAAAAACCCAAAAATGATTTTGCCTTTGGAGATGTTGGTGGCATAGATTTGCATAAAACCCAAGAAAATACCTTAAAACCCTCCAAAAATATCTAAAATCAACTATCACAAAACCAAGTCATGTTTACTGTCAATCCTAGGGGTCTGGCATCTTTTGAATCTAATGGCATAATCCATTTTACATGAAAACCTACTAGATGATAGTTTAACATTAATATACAACTTTTACCTTATTCTTTTTATGAATATAGATCAGTGAATGACTCTAGAAAAAGAGAAATCTGAGAGGGTGAATCTTCAATGTGCAAGGTCAATGAATGGTATATTTATGACATGTAATATGAAACTCAATGTTTCACAACAAGAAATTTGGCATTTAGTTACTAGAAACCACATTGTGATACCATGTCAGATTAGGACACAATCAAGGATCAAGGTCTAAGTCAACATGAAGCACAAATCTCTATAATATATAAAGAAACAAATTATGTATAAGAGATACCTATTGTAGAAGTGAAATCAAAAATGAGCCAAAATAATCTTGCCTTCATAATTAAAGATTGTATTATCACAATTAAAAGAATTACATTTGTATTAGCCAAAATAGATTTAGGAAAGGTACCTATATAGGTGGAAGATAGAAATGTCTTCACATCCTCATAAATGCATAATTATCTTCCCTAATAACCTAAAATAATAGCTAAGAAAGCTTAACAACATGTGTAGGAAAAAATCATTAAATGGAATAAAAACCTACACTAACACCTGTAAGCTTGCCAGAATAATCTAGGGACCTAAAAAATAATTTTAAAGGGATTTCTCCCACTTTAGTCACTAAAATGTAATGGAATATATAATTTTAGAGTTATAAGCTAAGAACAATGAAATGCAATTCAAAATTTCTACCCTAAATCTAATTTCAAAACCTCATATAAGAACTAAAGGAACACTATCCAAAATGTAAAATAAATGAATCATAAACAACAAGACTATACCTCAAATTCACAAGTTTATGATTTGTCTTTTCCTTGTGAATGTGATACAAAAGACTTGAGGGATGAATGCTTGATTTGTAATGTTTTATTTCTCTTGTTGACTCAATATTTGGGTAGAATTTTGATATGGATGCTTGGTTGCTTAGTAAGGTGAAAAAATGATGGCATTACATGATTGCACATTCAAAGATATTAGTTTGCATGGGGTTATAGATCAATATATAGAGATGAATGGGAGAGATAAATGGTTAGGATTTATCCATGGAGGATTGAAATCAATGGCTTAGATTTTATGAGAGGATTTGGTAGGTGTATTTTAGGAATTATAAATTCCTAGAATAATTTAGAGAAGGGTGGTGAAAGGATAAAGGAAGATTTGAGTGTTTAAGAGATGTGTTAGGGGATTCCAGATCGCGATTATGTTAATAAATGAATATTATATTTATATTATTGATGTGATTTATAGGAATGTTAGTCGGGGTAGGTGAGGGTAGGTAACAAGGAATATAAAATTCTTTAATAATGTGGATATTTGATTAATGGTTAAATATGATGATGAGTGGATGATTAATTAATGCAAAGGATAATGTGATGAAAGTGTAAGGTTAGTATGATAAAGGATGATGTAAAGGGTATGCTAGGGATATGTGAGGATGGTATTAGAGATTATGGTGATTAATGATGAATGATGCTGAAATTAATAATGACAAAGGAGTGGTTAGGTTTGGATGTCTACACAACCTAAAGGAATTGACTATCTCGCAAATGTAAATTGAAATAAAGTAGGTCTATTTCAGCCCTAAAGTCAAAAACAAAAGGAAATTAGGGGAAAAAATAATTACAACTAAAAAAAATGATTTCAATAGTAGTTTCTTTATGTTTCAATTATTTTGAATTAATGTGATTTAAATATTGTAAAACTAGGAGATAATTCAAATTTTGTAAACTATAGCAATATTAATTAATTTGATTTGAGAAATGGATAGACTGATATAACTAGATTATTTTTATATTTTTTCACCTTATAATAGTTATCACTAATTTTGAAAATAATTTGTGTATGTTTTTTCACTTCTCATATCATAAAATTGTAGCTCAAATCTTATTTAGATGGTGTCAGTAACACTATGGCCCCTCTTGTGATTAGTACTATCATAGCTCTAAAAATAGTATCCCTATGTGTTTTTCAAGTATTCAAATCCTAATACTCCTATGCTTAACTTGTGTATGATTCATATGTATGCACTTGACTTCAATCATATGCATTGATTTGTGTTTTCCTTATCGTTTTGTCCAAACTCTATTATTTCTTTTGCCCATAAGACAACTGTTAAAAAAGAAGATAGTATTTGGGTTGGATAGTCCCAAAAACTCCTTGTTGAGTTAATGAGTATTGTGTATGCTCTAATACTCTAAATAGGTCTAAAAAAACATGTATTTATTCCACCTGTGTGTGTGTATGGGGGGGGTGTGTAATGTCATCATCAATCTAGAATGTAATGCAATATTTGGATTTTGACACTTAGCACCATACAACTTTGACTTTCATTTTTATTAATACTTGGTATAGGGGTGATCCATTGAGGGGTTTTTATATTTATATTCATTTATTAATAATTTATCAAAAGAGTGATAATTTATTTATCAAATTTATTAGGATTTGCCAAGATGTTGCTAGGTGAGTATGATCTTATGATCGATTTGTATTTATAGTTGACACTTTGTTATTTACTGCTATGACTGACTCATGAATAATGTCTAGGATGATCTAATGGGGATCCTAATTTTAAAAATATCATTGGATGTTCCTAGACATTGATGGTAGAGACAGACACTTGTTGTAACCACAATTATCCAACTACTTTAAATACTATAATGGGAGTAAAAATCAGTGATTTAATATATGGTGAAGGTCTATGTAGGATTATATAAAGTTCTTGTAAAGAATGGGATGTTCCTAAATATGTGTATCCAATGAACATGATTGACCAAGACAACAAGTAGGTAGATAGATAGAGGGAAATTTTACACATGAGTCAAATGTGTATACAATGTCCAGGAATGTCATTATGTTCAATGATGATGTTTCTAAAGCGTCCAATACCAAATTTAAGTTTTTATAGATACCCATTTTAATATAATATTTAAATGAAATTTTAAATATTGGTTTAAAGGTATAAAATAAAATGTTTACCTGCATTGGCATTTTGAACTTGGACCTTTCATTTTCCTAGTGTTCCATGATATCCTATGTGTACTTACAAATAATCATGTATATAATTAGATAGATTATTGTTCCAACTAAATAAAAACATAGTCAAAATGAAAATTGAAATAATCAAAATAATGAATACACTTTTTATTATTTAGTCCTATGTTTCTCTTGTGTGTTCATGTAATTTTGAGTGGAGGTGCCATGTGATTTAACCTTTTAGGGTTTAACTATGTAAACCTATGTTTAGATTAAAGGGCTAAAATGTCTAAATTAGTCAAATAAATTTCAATAATTAAGTAATAATTTGTTTTAGTATTTAATATTATTTAACTTCCTTAAAATAGTAGTAGATAGGTATAAATATAGACATATCTAAAAAGTGATTGTCATAGATGATCTAGGTCTCTTCTGAAAAGTTTTGAGTGTCATCAACATGATTCTAGTGTTCATTTGCTCACTAGATAGTAGTGGAAAATTTGGACAATATCACCATGTTTGTGTAGTGTCTTCCAAGTGGTGGTAGTGTCCCCTTTATGTGAATTTTCTTATTTTTTGAGATCACATATGTCTATGTTTTTAGGCCATGTTCCTACACACACAAAGCCTAGAGATTTGTGTTTTACGTGGAAAATTGATTTAAAATGTAAACCCTAATCCTCCTTATAAGTATGGCATGATCAATAATTATGTGTTTATTATTATGATAGGCTAGATATGCTCAACACCTCATTGTGAAGAGAGTTTCCTACATAGCAATACTTCAAAGAGGGATCAAGCCTGATGTAGTTCTCCCATCTAGTGTTTGATGCAAGTGAAAGTGAATTTTAGAATGAGAGTGGAATTAGATGCCTTGAATGTGCTTGAGATTTTAAATTTTTAAAAAATGAGATTAGGGTTATTGTATATGTTAGTTTACAAAAGTAGGGTAGAATAGAGATCATATACCTTAATTTTTTTCAACTTATCTTTAGTTTGAATGTGTTTTTGCATCTATTTTCCATATAGTAAGTCAAGGTGAATCATAATTATATTTATAGAGTTCTATTGCTTTTGTGGATAAGAAAATTTTCTTAGGATGGCTTTAGGAGGTGCACATATTTGAAAAAGTATCCATTGGGAAGGGCTAGGGCTAAGGATAGTAATACTTAGTTGGGGACACTAGTGCCATGTGGTTGTAGTGTCCCAATTATGGTGCTATTGTCCACTTGGTAGACTATTGAACAAGTTGGATTGGGATTTGAGAGGATAGTCTTGAGACTGGGTTTTGACTAACTATAGGTGATTGTGATCTACATAATGAATAAAAAAGTATGTCTAAGGCTCTAAAATGGGTTTATGGCTAAACAAGGAATAGGGTAACTCAATCGACAATATTAGCATGTAATTACCAGTTTTAGGTGATTACATTTTCCCCACCTTTTATGCTAGTAATGTAAAAAAGTGAAATGTCTAATATAAAGGAAAAAGAAGAACACCTAGTCTTACTTTGGAAGTGAAGCCTGCATAGCTGATCTTGAGTATGCAAATTTGGGTCTACATATGTAGAACGTGATCTAAATTAATGTCCTAAAATGAAAAATGAAAAAATAAGTTCTTACTTAAGAGATGATCAAAATCAAAACAATATGATTGGGAGGATGTAAACCGGAGGCACACAATTTGATTACCAAACCAAGCAACTTAATATGCGGAAGTTAACCAGATTCACCAAGTAACTAGAATTCAGAATAACACAGCATATGAGAGACAATACACAAATTGTATTAACACTTTATACAGAAAAGAATACAATAAAGAAGATGCCACTTCTTCTCCACCACCTTACAGAGGTTTCCCACACCTCAAGTGAACAGTAATTCTTCTCCCCAAAGCTCTCCCTCTCACAGGTCCCAATGCCCAACTCAAAGACAGAGTTGGTGTTCACCTCCTGTGCTCCACGCACAACACAAGTGCTCCACGCACTCCACAAGCACTCCACGTGCTCCACAAGTACTCAAGGTACTTCAAGTAGATCTCCCATGAATCTGCAACAACTTACAATTCAACAGACCATACTTATGGAAGGAACTCCCTTGCCTTCCTCTTGCTCTATCCGAGTACACACCTGTACTCCAAGTAGATCCTGCCTGATACTGCTCCCTGTTGTGTTGCTGTCTATATGACCTTGCACACCTGCAAATCAAACAACGGTTCTGCTCACCTGTGAACCTCGACCTTGCATACACATACACCTGCAGATCAACGATCTTACTTACCATGTAGATCTCCTATATAGGCCATGCAACTGTGACCAAGATCCTACACTCTTGAAGAACCCAGCTGGCTCTCCAATCCAGCACCAACACACCTGGTATTGAGGCACTAGGAGGAACGCACCATTGCTCTACCTCACACACAGAAGGAGCTTATAATTATGCTCTCTTACTCCCTAGCACACTTTTCCAATACAACCATGAGTCTATTATATAGATCTCATCCAAACAATGATTAGACATCTAATTACCATAATTAGATCCGCAGCTATGAGTCTAAAATTAGCACTCATCATGCAAACTCTTGGTTCGTCAACCCACTGCCTGTAATTAACTCACAGTCGAACCACACAGGCGACCGACGTCGGTCCCTGTCTGCCTGGGGTCGCCGACGCCGGCCGATATATGACCGACGTCGGTTGCCTTCCTGTCTTACCTTGCCGACGCCGGTTGGCCAGACCAACACCAAACACTTCTGACACTTCGGCAACTCATTCTGCAACCTCCTCCATGTCTGCATCAGTGAAGCTTTTAGCTCCACAATCCTAACAATCTCCCACTTGGAGATAAACAGCTGCACTGTACCTGTACCTATACTCCGTCTAATCTGTTTCCTGGTTTGTATCCCTATTCAAGCTCCCACCTGAAGACAACCCACCACACATCCTGTGGTGTACCACCTGTCATCCGAGTACCCTGCCACATCTGAACCTACAACACCTGTAGTGAAGTCTTGACCCTGCATAGCAACACCTGCTGCCGGTCCCTCTCAAAAAACCTGAGAACCCACTTCCCCAAATTGGCTCCTAACTCTCTGACAGCTCCCACTGCATGGGAATAGTCAGGTCTATACCAGACCTCATGTGATTTTGGACACTGTACATGTCCAGCCCTTAGTGTGCTCCGGCTCTGCATCCTGAACCTCGTCAACACCTGATTCACATCAGCTCCCACTCGAGACAAAATCAACCTGTGATCTCCATGCCTCCCATGTCAAAGAATTCCGCTGCTCCAAACTCCTCATGACATGCCACTGAACTAATCTTACCCTTAGCTCAGCAAAACCCTGTATGTACACCCCTGCTAGCTAGCATACTATCCACATACAGCAACAGAATGATGTCGCGACTCATCATCCCCCTGGTAAGACAAAACCACAGTAGTTACCCTGACATTGACTGAAGCCATGCTTCGTCCTCCACCTGTCAAAACCTGTACCACTGTCCTGCAGCTCGTCAAGACCATATAACCTGGTCTTCCGTCTCACGTATCCGTTCTCTCTATTCTTCTACTAAGTTATCCATTCGTCTCTGTGCTTTCATACCTGCTGGCAACCCTACCAAGACACACCTGTCTGGTTCTCCTCCAAGGAATCACATCCTCGTCCATGCCAAGCTCACACCTGTTTCCTGGATCCTTCATGCTCTAAAATCAGCAACATGTATAAAGAAGAGGAACAACGAATTTGAGGGCCTACTTACACCTTCAGTCCTCCGTATGGGTGTTTGAGACTCCTTGACAGCTTGCTGTCCACCCAAAATTTGTTACAGTGACCGACCTCGGTCACTCCACAGTCTGCATCCGACCGACGTCGGTTCCATGCGTCTATACCTGACTACCAACCTGCCTGCGCTGGTGTCCCTGATGCTGACGTCGGTTCTCCTAACCGACATCGGTCTTACATACTGCCGACGTCGGTCCCATGACCGACATCGGTCTTACCCTGCCCGACATCGCCGGCTTCAGTCTGCACATGACCGACATCGGCACCTGTCTGTTCGACGCCGGTTCCTCCTGACCGACATCGGTACCTATGTTCGCCTGTGAGTGATGAATTTTTACTCGCGAGCTTCTTTGAATCAAAACCCATGTCCAAACTGCCCTGCTCAGAAGTATCCAGCCACATCCACTGGGTTCTGTCCGCCATCTCCTCCATAAACACCAAGGCTTTCCAGTTCTTAAGCCTGTCAAATATATCTGTCTTCCGCTTAAGAACATGCATCTCCTTCCTGCTCATGTGACCAAGCCTACGAAGCCACGTCTCTGCAACAAAAGAAGAATCAGTAATATAAACAAGTAGATAAAGGATACCTGTTTTCTTACCACCAGCTAATTCAAGTGCATCCGCTGTGAGAGTTCTTGTGCATCTCTCATCACCCAATCTTTCTGAAGAAATTAGCCATATCTCCAAACCTGGGACCTGCATGACCTTCATCAACACCTGTGTGTTGGCCGCCTGCAATTTCAGCTTCACTTCCCCTTTGCCAATTCTTTGGCAAGGCTTACCAGCTCCTCTACCTGGAACTGCATGGAAAGAGGCAACCGAATCTTATATCCAAGATTCAACTTTATCCAAGAAACCTGCAAACACATCCTGTGCAACAACACCTGCTACATCTGTATCTTCAGTTTCTTCATGCTGATCTGCTACCAACCAACAATAATCTTTTACCTACTCTTTCTTTCCATAGGACCGTGAGTGACCATCTGTGCTTTTCAACTCCTCCATTCTTAGCTTACTTTGATCTGCTGTTGCTCTACTCCCACTCGATCAGAAACCCCTGAGAGTGACCTGTAACCAAACACAAAACCTGCTTCCTCCAACCTTAGCTCTGATACCACTTGTTGGTATCAAGCTCAAGAACCTACAACCAAGGCTCTGATACCACTTGTTGGGAGGATGTAAACCGGAGGCACACAATTTGATTACCAAACCAAGCAACTTAATATGTGGAAGTTAACCAGATTCACCAAGTAACTAGAATTCAGAATAACACAGCATATGAGAGACAATACACAAATTGTATTAACACTTTATACAGAAAAGAATACAATAAAGAAGATGCCACTTCTTCTCCACCACCTTACAGAGGTTTCCCACACCTCAAGTGAACAGTAATTCTTCTCCCCAAAGCTCTCCCTCTCACAGGTCCCAACGCCCAACTCAAAGACAGAGTTGGTGTTCACCTCCCGTGCTCCACGCACAACACAAGTGCTCCACGCACTCCACAAGCACTCCACGTGCTCCACAAGTACTCAAGGTACTTCAAGTAGATCTCCCATGAATCTGCAACAACCTGCAATTCAACAGACCATACTTATGGAAGGAACTCCCTTGCCTTCCTCTTGCTCTATCTGAGTACACACCTGTACTCCAAGTAGATCCTGCCTGATACTACTCCCTGTTGTGTTGCTGTCTATATGACCTTGCACACCTGCAAATCAAACAACGGTTCTGCTCACCTGTGAACCTCGACCTTGCATACACATACACCTGCAGATCAACGATCTTACTTACCATGTAGATCTCCTATATAGGCCATGCAACTGTGACCAAGATCCTACACTCTTGAAGAACCCAGCTGGCTCTCCAATCCAGCACCAACACACCTGGTACTGAGGCACTAGGAGGAACGCACCATTGCTCTACCTCACACATAGAAGGAGCTTATAATTATGCTCTCTTAATCCCTAGCACACTTTTCCAATACAACCATGAGTCTATTATATAGATCTCATCCAAACAATGATTAGACATCTAATTACCATAATTAGATCCGCAGTTATGAGTCTAAAATTAGCACTCATCATGCAAACTCTTGGTTCGTCAACCCACTGCCCGTAATTAACTCGCAGTCGAACCACACAGGCGACCGACGTCGGTCCCTGTCTGCCTGGGGTCACCGACGCCGGCCGATATATGACCAACGTCGGTTGCCTTCCTGTCTTACCCTGCCGACGCTGGTTGGCCAGACCAATGCCAAACACTTCTGACACTTCGGCAACTCATTCTGCAACCTCCTCCATGTCTGCATCAGTGAAGCTTTTAGCTCCACAATCCTAACACTATTGTCCACTTGGTAGACTATTGAACAAGTTGGATTGGGATTTGAGAGGATAGTCTTGAGACTGGGTTTTGACTAACTATAGGTGATTGTGATCTACATAATGAATAAAAAAGTATGTCTAAGGCTCTAAAATGGGTTTATGGCTAAACAAGGAATAGGGTAACTCAATCGACAATATTAGCATGTAATTACCAGTTTTAGGTGATTACATTTTCCCCACCTTTTATGCTAGTAATGTAAAAAAGTGAAATGTCTAATATAAAGGAAAAAGAAGAACACCTAGTCTTACTTTGGAAGTGAAGCCTGCATAGCTGAGCTTGAGTATGCAAATTTGGGTCTACATATGTAGAACGTGATCTAAATTAATGTCCTAAAATGAAAAATGAAAAAATAAGTTCTTACTTAAGAGATGATCAAAATCAAAACAATATTATGAAATGAAGTAACTGAGTAAAATTTGAGTAAAGAGAGGGGAAAGAAATGAATACACCTCATTGGGTATATGGACCAATGCATGAACCTAGTGACAACTTGTGTGTGCATATATAGTGATCATATAGTTGAATAGATTGGATTGAGTAGATGGCTTGCTCAATCCTCATATGGGTGGCTTAAGAACTAAATCCAATCTTGACTCCATCATTACCCACCCTTATTCAGTGGATCTTAATCTTTGTGAATAACTTAGATAAGACTATAAGTGTGTGTAACCCTCTCATGTAGGTGGATAAAAAACTCAAGTAGGCCATGAATCCATCATTTAACATCTATGTGAATTAGATGCATTTGTAACTATACTACATAAGGTGATGAAATTATCTAACTGAGTAAATTTATCTATGTATTCAGCTATGCAACCACTCAGGTATATTAGGAGGCTTTGGGCCACTCAAGAATGCCAACCATTACAAATGGAGTAAGGCATGAATTTGGTGAAAACCTGAAATGTGATAACAAGTGCATATAACATATATAATGATATGTATTTTTGCATTTCATATGATCAACCTATGTGTAGCTAAGTTTATGGAAACTAATGTTTTGCACACATGCCCCTAATCTAGTATCTAAGTATACTAAATTTCAACTAATTGTAATAGATGAATTTATGTAACTGAACTCAATGTGGGAGTGATCATGTCATGCATGATTCCCCTAAATCTAAGAAATTGGTATGAATATGAGCTAAAATGAATGAATCTAAGCTAAATCTAAAGATAACTGTCAAAATTGTGATTGTATCTATGTAAATCTATATTGTACCTAGTGTATTATTTAAAATGATCTAGATTGTCTTGAAGCTAAGGCTACTAGATAATAACACCCTTTAGTGGATAGTAGTGCCCTATGGTGCTAGTATCCCAATTCGGGCAGTAATGTCTACCTAGTCTAATTTTTGAGTGATTTGAATTGAATTTTGGGTCTCTATTATGTTTTGTGTTTACCTTGAGTCTGATTTATGAAATTGAGCCTGGGTGGTAAAATGTATCTATGAAAATAAATGTAGGAGCTTGATATTTATGATAAACCCCTATGAATGCCCCTATTTTGAGGGTAGTTATGAAATCTATGTAAGAAATTCCCTTTAAATAAGTATCTCTAAAAAATGTGTTATCCAGAGATATATATGATATTCCAATACAATGTATAAACATAACATTGAAATGTAAAAGTATCTTGGCATGAGTAAGTAATGCAAGATGTATGTTGTAATATAGCATTTCAAAATGGTGTCAAGATAGATGTAATAAATTTGTATAGAATAAAATATGAGTAACTACCTAGGGTGATGGGGCATTATGTCCATGATGGCATCCAAGTAGGAAGGGTAGATGCATGAGATCCCTCATGGCATAGAAAACTAGTGTGTGTGTGTGTGTGTGTGTGTGTGTGTGTGTGTGTGTGTGTGTGAGAGAGAGAGAGAGAGAGAGAGAGAGAGAGAGAGAGAGAGAGAGAGAGAGAGAGAGAGAGAGAGAGAGAGAGAGAGAGAGAGAGAGAGAGAGAGAGAGAGAGAGAGAGAGAGAGAGAGAGAGAGAGAGAGAGAGAATATAAGTTTCATGGTGTAAAAGCACATAAGGAAACATACATATAAGCATATGAGGCATGCAAAGGATAGGCCAAGTGGCCATAATACAATGGGCATGAGAACATGTCACTAAATCTAAGAATGAAGACATACAAGGATGTGTTCAAATGTCCATATACGCAAGATTAAAGGAATTTGGCTTAGGACACATTCAAATGTCCACATATAGAAATAGGAAAATCACACACAAGGGACATGGGAACATGTCCAAGGCATACCAATATATAAGTTGCATAGAGACAAAGAACAATGGCATATTTAAATGCCCTCAAAGATGGAAGAAGCATAGGAAACACAATCAAGTCTAATATAGGAAAAATAGAAATTAAAGCATGTATAACTCTATAATACACATATATGTAGATGTTAGGATGCATATATATTTAGTCTAGTGACAGTCAAAAAATTATGAGAAATGAGGAGCGATAAATCAATGTGTAAACTAGATTATATAATATGTAAAGATAAAACCTCGTTATAGAAACTATGTAAGAAATTCCCCCAAGTGGGTAGATGTATCAAATATATAAACTTGGATCAATGTAAATGATCCCAATGGGTAGATGATAGCTATTTTGGATCAGTGTAAGGGACTGGAGTCTTGTCTAGAATTTGAAAGAACTTGACAAGAACAAGTGAAGCATATGTGTATGATAAAATTGACTATACTAAGATAGCTAGTAATATGTAATATCTGGTGAGTAGTAGAAATGTAAATAGAGAAATGCATATAATTTTTAAAATTTGTGTTTTAGAAATATTTGAACGTTTTTGTATCTTGATATGTTATATTGTTTTTCTATTTTTAGAGTAAAGCTATGTACAATCAAATGAAAATAAACTATGTACAAGGAATGAGAGAGAGAAATAAGTATGTACAAGGGTAGGAACCATACAAACCAATGAGTCTCATGGGAGACTTACCATCACCATAAATGTGTCTTATAGGGGAATTGTGATCATGTGTGTAGTGTGAAATGACAACTATGAGCCCATGATCTGTTATGATGTATAATTTGAGTTTGAAGTTCCCTGAGTAGTGATGTTATGATGTTGTGGCTTTGACTATGATGCCCTATAAACTGTAAGGGTATTAGGGACCCATATATTAGAATTAGAAGATAAAGGTAATATAGGTTCCCTATGATGAGAACCCTTAGATCCCACTATAGCTAATCTCAACATAAATTGGGTAGAATAAGGTATTCTAGAATATGTTACATATATCTGATGCAATAGTCTCTCTAGTAATGGTCTTTGAGGGAGAGTATGAATATGTGTAGATATCATAGAAGTAGACCTAGTCTACTCTAAGGACTCTAATTAACACTATGATGTATGCATAGGAGTTTTAATATATATTGTGACTGATAACCATGTGATATCTAGTATTAGTAATAGAATTATAACTAGTGTCCATGTTGTAACTATAGCTAAAAACTATGATTAAACTGCCTATTGGATGGGAAGAGGATGCTCATAGGGGACACCCTCAATATTAACCACCTATTTAACATGTATATACTTTAGGCATCAGTGTCCTATATATGGGATAGATTGGAGCTATTGTAACCATGGCCTACCCAATAATATATTGAATACACTAACACTATATACTATTAGGAACTGAGTTGCCATGTGTATTGGTTCAACCTATAATGGAAGCACAATATCCCCAATGGAGTTTTAAACATGGATAATAAAACCACTAATGATGTATCTATAGGTAATATATCCCATTCTATGTAGCCCAGGTGCGCTAAGAGTGTCATGGTGCACATGCTTATGCTTGACCTGTTATCAACCATAACACTATGAATAGGATGGTGGTCTATGTATGATCGTATGAAGAGTACATGTAAATCTATGTCATCATCCAAAATATCCTACTATAAAAATGTGATAAGTGGTCTAGGTTTCACTATATTTTCATACATGTCAATAATGTTATGTAGTGGATGTGTCTCCTCTATAACTATGTGATATGAATCTGGTGGTGGATGCACCTAGTATGTATAGTGAATAACTGATGTGATCCTTGCCTCATTAGTTATATGATTAGGGAAAGGATTTTAAAAATATATTTAGTGCCTTAGCCTATATATGTTATTATTTTTATGCCTCTATGGGTGTGCCCACATCAATAATGTTAGCCTTAATGAGATCTTGTATCTTGTGCTTCAGGGTAATGCATCTATTTATTATGTGGCCTGGTTCCCTATGATACTCACATAATGAATTTGAATCTTAAATATTTATAAGAGGCCATTACATATAAACATATTTAATTGGAGGGAGAGATATTATATTGCATTCCAATAGTTGTTGTAGAACTTGTGTTGGTGACACTATAATATTAGTGAAGACTCTGCACTAAGGAATAGATAAAACCAATATGAGAGAAGGATCAAAAGTTGCATTAACTATGGCCTTTTGATCACTTTTGTTTTCTATGGCCTTGAACTTATATGGATTCTTGTTTTAACTCTTGATATTGGATTCTAATCCATTTGTGTACTTGAGTTTACCTATTGCTAAGAGCTTAACCTCTCTTTCCTTGATGGTGTGGCATATATCATTAAATGCAGGAAAATTCTTAAATAAAATAGCTTTGTGTAGTGTTGGTAATATATTATATTTATATATATCTTAAATCCCTCTATCTACCATGGTGCTAGTCAATTTGGATAATATTATCTTATATTGTAAGACATAATCGATGACATGCTCATTTGACTTTTTCTTTAGTTATGCCACTTATGCATATTATATCTTATCATTGATGTTGATAGATAAGTGTGCTATGACAATATCATCTAAAGGATTTAATGTTGTGATAGATTGATTTTTCAAATCATAGAACCATTGTAGGGCATAATCCTTGAGATTATGTGTAACTAGTTTTGTAATAAACCAATCATTGGACACATAGTCTAAGCATGTTGTGTGAAAGGCTCTGAGGTGATGCTCTAGGTCACCCTTACCATCATATAATGTGAGCTTGGGTGCCACAAAATCAGATGACAAGGGATTTATCACTATGTGATGTTACAAAGGTTTATGCAAGAGAATGCTAGAATACAAGGCATGTAATGGCCTAATTTTTCGTTTCTCAAGATGTAACACCTTAGAATACAGAGTAAGAACCTCTTGTATAAGAGATTGTACACCTGGAGTAGAATAAATAATTATTTTCACTAAGTTTTTCACCCTAGGAGAGGTAGTTCAAGCCTAATCCAATATTTTGGCAACATGGAATTACCTCTAGGCCTATGGGTTACCTATAACAGAGGTAAACCTCTAGGTTTAAGGGCTAGCTCTCTATATTTCTCTTTGCTTACTTATCACCTAGTCTACTTGATTTCTTGGATGAAAAGGGGTATAAGGAAACATAGAAATAAACTATTATAATTAGGTGATACACAATAATGATATCCACTAGACTAACATACACTTTCACTAAGAAACATGACTCATAATACTAGTCTCAATATCCTAGATTGTTCCAACATAAGTATTTCAAACATGAAAGTGATATGAATTTTACTACTCAAGGTGAATTAACCAAAGCTTGGATTACAAACACTAAGGCTACTCCTTATAATTAAATATAGATAAATTCACTAGTTATGCTTCATGTGACTTATTAGAGAGAGAGAGAGAGAGTTACTTGTATCAAACATGGAAGAGTAGAGAGAAGGCAAGGATAGATACTTATCATTAGACACTTCACTATGCACCACTTAACACATGAAGAAATGAATTTTATGATATCAAAACCATATTTAAAATTTTTATTTCAAAGTCAAATATAGTATTCAAACCAGTAGGGCTTCACCATACTAGGTGTGGATTCCTTTTACAAAGCCAAAAAGGCTTGCACTTATAGAGTATGTGAGAACAGAGAGAAGAAGGGAAGTGGAAAGGTAAACAATCAAAGTGTCAATACTTATAAACCAATTACATTACAAGATAATTAAGTGGAGAAAATACCATGAAGGTCCTCGTATACAAATGTCCATTTGCAGCATGACAAATTCTTCAAGCTAGTAGAGAGACTATTTAACTGCCTTCTTCAAACTGCCTTCATGATGAAACATATCTTGAATAATTGAAACTAGAATAAGAATAATTGAAACATATGAAATATCTTAGGGAGGTTGGAAATAATATATTATATTCATTAGATGCCTCCCTAACTAATAGCCTTCCTCATGAGACCTGTATTCACTGCCTGCATTCATTCATCACTAGTCCTCTAGGTCTACCCTCACACTTGTCATCTAAGTGGCATTTATTTACTCAAGGAAATAAATGGAAGAGGTGTTAGGAAACTTTTTTAGATTAACTTTGACTTTCAATTCATGAGTTAGACCTTAAAAGATCCAAGAATAGACCTTTCATCTTCTCATTTAGAAGTCACTTTTCATTTTCAATGTTTGTTTAAGACTACTTATGGTGAATGGGTTAAAAAAGAGGTTTATATTCCTATCCAAGATGATAATTTATATTATGGAATGATAATAATTCCCTATTGACATCATTGAATGGATCTCACATGTTCATTCTCTTCTATACCTATAGAACACAAAAAATCTTGAAAAAAACCCTAAAATAGGTCTATCTGTACAAGTGATGGTACTTTAAAAGTGGATTCCAAGGAGATTGAGAGAGTATTAAATAATTAAAAAATAATTTCTATAAAATTTTACCACTTTTGAATGCATCTCCATTAGTTTCTTCTCCATCAAGTTCTAGATAGGGTTTTAGGAAGTTTTGGTTCTTAACAATAGTTTATAATACTTACATCCAAACCCTAAACAAAGTCCAAAAATATTGAGTATATGAACCTCCCAAACTATCCCTATCCACTTGAGGTCTCATTATTGTTTTCTATACATATATGAGCACTTGAAAGTGGCTTCTTGATCTTTCTTCTGCATTCTGGGTACTCCTGTCATAAAATTGGGTCAAAATGACCAACTTGGGATTTCCTCTACAAATCAATGGCTCTAATAAAATTTATATCTCCCATTTAATTATATAAAGTGGATTATGAAGGTTAAAATAGTATTATAAGTGATTTTTATCCTCTTTAAGGCTTAACCTAGTTTTAGACCTAATATGCTTAACTATGTTTCATGGCCTAATACCACCTCTAAGTGGTTTCTAAATAATGTGAGTGAATATTCATATTTTTTCACCTCCAAAACAAATTTACACATCATTTCACATTATCCAAATACTTTTAATGTCATACTTCCAACATCCACACACTATGCCTACAGACTTATCATGACTAGGAGTGTTCTCTGTCTGATAAAAATAGAGGGCACTTCCCATATTTGCTTAGATTTACTGATATTATGAATGGATATAATAGGTCTTGATGAATTTATATATGAAATTTAATAATTAAATCACATACATATACCTTTCAATCATCACAAAATCTTAGTTCTAACTTATAGAGTTGATTGTGTACATGATTTGTCAGAGTTTTGAGAAACTTCAAGACTGTGACTATAGGTTAGTGTTCCTAATCTATTTCCTCTATCTAAGAAGCTCATAGAATATGTAATCATCAATATAAAAATGTATTATATATTTTCCATCTGTCATGCATCTTTTCTAACCTTCCAAGCTCACATCTCTTCATTTGCATTAGTTAGTCTGTCTACTGTAGCAAACTGTAGGTGCTTATCTCAATATAGATTGGAGGTTTCCTATAGGTGAAGGTGTATGTTTTATCCATAGGATTCATATTACTTTATATTATTGAGTTCATTAAAATCATTCTATAATTTAAAGTATTCATCCCTTCCTATAGCTCATACTTTTACCCCTTGAACTACCCCCAATATATTGTGAGTCTACAGTCAGACTCTATGAGGCAATTTGAGAGAAAAAGGGACTCCTGTAGGTGATGACCTAAGTCAAAAAATTATACCTCAACTTATTTGGTTGATCCTAAAGTTATTGGGTCATATTTTACTCAAATAGAGTCACTATGTCTGTAGGCCATGATTTCATTATGTTATTATTGTGTTGGAAGACTATTTGGGCATCAAAAATACTATAGATTACTGAAAGTCTTCAGTGTGAATTTTCTTGAACTAGAAGCCTATTTACATCACCTTGTTTTGA
Source organism: Torreya grandis (assembly GCA_037957365.1). Taxonomy (NCBI): domain Eukaryota; kingdom Viridiplantae; phylum Streptophyta; class Pinopsida; order Cupressales; family Taxaceae; genus Torreya; species Torreya grandis. Next base: position 2,145,700 of record JARHVA010001971.1, on the reverse strand, counting down.
TCAAAAAACTTTCTCTTTATGTCAAAACACTATATTTAATCTTTTGATACATGAAATAAACCATAAGACCTATCCATTCCTCAAGACACTCTACCATTAGATGACTCTTTGTGAGCCAGGATCCCATTTTTAGAGATATTAAGGTAACCTATCTCCCTTGTAACTTTTTAAACTATGGAAATGAACCTAGGTGTATTTACCATCTTGTAACTTCACCACTATCACAATGGCCTTATAAATTATCTTAGACCTGATTGAAGGTCTCAATGAGTTTAGACACCCTCATCCAACCCTCCTTCATCTCATACATATTAACTCTCAGACCATATTGGATACTGCCTATAGGTCAAGATATTTTATGAACTGTATGTGTTGAATTAGTTTTCATAACCAATATATAACCTTTGGAATAACTCAATATTAATTTTAACACTTTGAGAGTATATTCAAAATCCTTAAAACATTATTATTTCATCAACATAGCTGATTAGGGCCTAGTTCTACTTGAATGTAGGTGATAGTCACAAGGAAACTTGACTGTATGCACTTCTTAGATATTTCATTTTACCGATGCTACTTTTTGAGGCTTAGAATTCAAAGGAAGAACTAGTCACCATTCTATGAGAGGTTATAAATAATACCATCTTTTATCTAAAATCCAATGCCAGTAATGAAACTCTACTATTGATGGAACCTTGTCTATAGACTATAATAAAATCTCCAACTAGTAAAATGAGATAGTTTAGGACCATTCCTTGATATTCACATATGAAAACTAAACTGACAAAATTGTGAGAAGAATGGTCATGCCCTTCAAGAACATGTACAATATTTGACTTATTTAGACCAATCCAAATAGAGAAGCAAACCAAAGGCCATGGGGATGTATAGGTAGTTTTGAGAAGCCAACCTTCTTAGCAATGGTTCATGAATTAAAAACAACCAAACCTATGAATATTTACATGAATTGTAATAAAAAAAATATTAATATCACCCCACCAAATTCATTTATTTTGACTCACATCCTCCTATTTGTACCAAGCTAAAACTGGTTGACCATTTAAACTTGTCTAAGAGAGTGGTAGGAAAGATAAAATGGTTTTGATCAATTTTAGGTCTATCAAAGTTTCCCAAGCATGGAATTAGATTTTGAGAATCCCATGAAACACTCCTAAAGTTTTCTCATGTTCCAAATGTGTTGTATAAGCCATACAACTTCCCAAAACTATCTAAAACTACCTGATATTCTCTTTTCAATGTTAAGCATGCAATTGTTAATTTAAAACTACCATCTCCAACATGAACCTAACATATGGGATATTTAATATGCTCTTGAAACACTTTTATTCCTATGGAAAATGTACAAGTTCAATAAATGCATCAAAATGTGACCTTAGAATGACTTAAGATAAGTTATAGAGAAATATGACAAAGATAAACATATGTTTTACTTGTTAAAGACCATGAGACACATTTTACACCCTAGAAGACACATTTAACAAGTTTTAATATATATGGGGTTGACCTAATTTGACTTGTGGTCAAATTAGTCAACATTTTGGTGATTTGCTAGGGGTGATAAGGCAGTTATGCCAAAGACTAGTAGCCTTATCCTATTCATTGGGCTATGGAGTCACCTATGAACTATACTTGACACTGATAAGCCTCTAAAATAACACCAAAACATACCAAATAACATGAAATAAAAACATAAGTAAACACACTTGTGTTCTCAAAAACACTTAGGGAAAACACACACAACATAATCAAAACACACCTATCCTAGTATGTACAAGACCTCAAAAAATTAAAGTGAAGAACAATAACCATTAATTCAACTAGGGTCAAATATGGTACCTCTTGCATCATTCCTACTCCAAGAAAAAAATCCATCATGTGAAGCATAATTATTAATAAAAACTTTCTTGTGTAGATGGTCAAATGACTTACCAGCTTGAGCTCTTCTTATAGTTGCAAGTGTGTTAATTGGATCTCTCATGAATGTTCCATTAGGTCCTCCAAGAATCTTGTTTGAACTTGCATCTTTCTTGACTTCTACCATTTCCAATTGGCACCTATCAAACTAAATCTTGGGATTATTCAAAATCTCTTCAACCTCATATTCTTCTTAAACATAATGTACTTGATGTCTAAAACCATCAAGCTTGTTATCTTTTTTCTCCAACACATCTGAAATTGATTCAACCTCAGGTTGAGGTTTGGATTACTCTTTAAACACAAACATTTCTACCTTGGTCTCATTTGACTCCTCCATGACTATAGCTTCCTTGATAGTAGTTTGACATACATTTTTGTTCTTAACAAAACACTCTCCTTCATGCTTAGGATATTCATCAACAACCTCACTATCAAGTTCACACTACTTAGGAGGAGAGTATACTTACTAAACTATTAAAATTATTGAACTATGGCATGAAATTGGTATCATAAGTCATCTTCTTCATGGATATCACATTATTGGACTCCTCCATATTATGCATATATAATGGCATTATCTTCCTCATCATCTATATCTACTATACATTGAAAACCATGATCATCATTCATATGAACAAGGTAATTAACCTAAACAACTTATGGAAAATAGTTATCAATGCTTACCTTAGATTATCCATCACCCTCCTTATGAATGATGTAAGTGCCAAGATCAGTCTACTCAAAGAAAATGTATGGATCATGTACATAAGTATCAATACCATACTCATCTAGGAAAATATTAGATATGCCCCCAAGATTAGAGGATGCTCCATCATCCATAACATACTCCTCTTGATCATTGATTGTACAATTGAGATTAGAGCTTGCTTCCACATATGGATCAATATAAAAATTATCCAATGGCTGAGTTATAATGGTTACCTTTGTTCCATACCTTATATTTAAGGCTAATAAGGATAAATCAATAGAGAGATAACCTTTTATCTTGGTTGTGAAATCCCTTGAGAGGTAGATAACAAAGTGAATAGGCAAATCAACCACTACTATATCTTGAAGGATAGGTAAACTTGGATAATCATGTAAGAAAACTCTCAAACCCTTGATAAGTCCAAATAACTTTGCTAGTGTCCCATAAAGTTATATCACTCCCTTACTATATGGTTTATATTTTAATCCTAATGTATTTTCTACAAGATTAGGCATAATTGAGGTACTTTCCCTACTACCCATAATACAATTATGAACAAGTTTGTCTCCCATAGTGAGAGTGAGGTAGAAGGGTGGAGGATTTTCAAAAATTAGAAGAGGGTTCAAAAATGTGAGTGGGAGCATTAGTGATTTAAACATCACCATGTATTAATGGTTGAGGACTAAGGTGGATTTAAGACAACTATTCTTGAAGAAGCTCATTTTGACTGGGCATGTGAAACACTTCCCAAAGAGAGATAGATGTCATAACACTTTTCAATGAATAAAAAATGTTCAAAAGAGGAGCATTTACATTTTATTGTGTCTATGAAAGCAAATAAGTGCATTGAGCTTGAGATATTGGAGCACTTTGAGTAACCTTTCCAACATTTTCATTTGAAATAGGTGTAAAAGTTGTAGGGACTACCATACTTGCAAGCACACCTTACTGCCATGTAGGAGGGTTAAATAAACTTGTGTCAACACCATGTAAATATACCAAAGCCTTTCTCTTGGATATAGTATTAGCTATAACTGAATAATCCTGATTGAGAATAAAGGTGTCTTCCACTAGAAAGTTTACAAGGTTCAATTTTTGGGGCTGCCATCCTTAATTTGATTGCACGTAATTCTAAACTTCTACTAGTAATTGACGAGTGAATCCTCCTTGAGAAACCAAGGCTTGTCCTCCATATTCATTGGCATCCATGAACTATCATTGCTTCAATTACTCTTCTTAAACTAGGTTACTATACACCGGGACCATGGCTCTAGTGTTGGATGTAGAGGCTGGGTTATAAGCATTGGATGGCCTATTAAAGTTAGGTTATCTTTGCCCTCTAACTTGACCATATTGCTAAGGTGGGAATATATTTCATTTTTGATGATAGGGAGAGGGGTTTTGATTAAATCCATACTATAGATTTAGTTGCCTAACTTGAGCCTCAAAGGCATTAGATCTTGCATGCTAATCAATGGTATCTTCTACCTTCTTAGGGGTAATTCTAGACTTGGTATTTGTATTTGGGATTTAAGTAACACTTGGAGCAAAAATAAACATGGTGGGTATGAGAGGAATGGATACTTTTTGAGGTAATTTTCTAACTTATATTAGGCCATTCTCAGTTCTAATAGATAAGTCATATGCTTTAGGTAAGTTGTAACCACCCATAAACTACAACATGATGGATAAGTTAGTTAAAATAGCCCTTATATATGTAAGGAAGACAAATATTGTATGAGGTCTTATGGGAGGAGGTATGCTATACCAATTCTTGTAAAATCTCTCATTAAATTCATGCATAGTCTCCATAGGACCCCTTTAAATTACATTGAGCTAATGAATGAGTGATGTGTGATCACCTTTGTCCTCAAAACTTGAATTCAATAACTCTCCAAATCATCCCAAGTGGTGATACATCCTCTCAAAAATGTCCTATACTAGTCAAGTGTTACTCCCCTAAGGTACATAACAAGTAGTCCAATTTTAATATTGAACTTAGTGACATTATAAAAGCTATAAAAGTTAGATATGTCCCTAATATGCTCACTAGGGGTGACATGACCTTCACCATTGAAAGTGGGAACACTCTTGGTATAATTAGGAAGTATATCATCATATGTATTGAGGTGGATAGGATTTTTAGTGTTAAAGTCTGGGAAGGCATGCTACCTAGCCATGTTATCCTCAAGTTCCTCTTCACTTTCTTGATCTTCTTGGCTTGCAAAGTTTTTTTGTTATTCAAAGGTCAAGATAGGCTGAGGATGTTGAACTTCAAGATAACTTCAAGTTGAAGGAGTGGTTTTATGGGATTGATACCTCTACATGATGTATAAACAAAATAATTGATAAAACTTGGTCTACAACTAGATATTACCTTGAATGGATTCACCAAATGCTGAATAGAACACCATATGCAACTATGATGTTGCCAAGAACAACATTCACCTTGATAAGATGTATTTGAGACAATAATCCCATTGGGAGTGCCATAACTATTTTCACCAAATCTTTCACCCTATGAGAGGTAGTTCAAGCCTAATTTAAGATTTGGGCAACATGCGATTACCTCTACACTTGTGGGATGCCTATAGTAGAGGTAAACCTCTAGGTTTAAGGGTTATATCCCTAAATTTATCTTTGCTTACTTATCACCTACAATAATTTCTTGATTGTATGAAAAAGGGTAGAAGGAAACATGGAAATAAACTATTATAATGAGGTGATACACCAAAATGATCTCCACTAGAATACCATACACTTGCATTAAGAAACATGACTCATAATACTTGTCTCAATGTCTTATTTTTTTCCAACATAAGTATTTCAAGCATGGAGGTGATATGTATTATATTACTAAATATGAGTGAACTAGAGGTTATATTGCAGACACTAAGGCTACTCCTTACACTTAAAGATATACAAATGCACTAGGTACACTTTATGTGACCTATGAGAAGAGAGAGAGAGAGATTTATATCAAACATGGAAGAGTAGAGAGAAGGCAAGGATAAATACTTATCACTAGACACTTCACTATACACCACTTCACACATTAAGTAAATAAGTTTATAAGATCAAAACTAGATTACAAATATTTATTTAAAATGCAAATATAGTATTCAAACTAGTCTGTATTTTCCATACTAAGTGTGGATTCCCTTTACAAAGCCAAAATGCTTACATTTAAAGAGCATGTGAGAAGAGTGAGAAGAAGGGAAGTGAAAAGGTCATAAAGATAAGTGTCAAGACATGGAAAATAGTTACATTATAGGACAATGAAGTAGAGAAAAGGCCATGAAGGTCATGTTGGTGTTATAGATCACACCCTATTTTAATAGAATATTGTTCAAGTATTTTACTCAAATTTAGTCTAACATGGGACTGATCCTAGGATGTGGGTATCCTAATAATGGATCAGACCTCTGGAGAAGGCTAGATTCCTTCTAGATATATCACTTATACTAAACCTAAACTAACACTTTCTTATAAAAGGGAGAGATATTTTAACAATAACTTATGAAATCATGTAAAATAGGTGATGCACCAATGATTCGATCACTCAAACTTTCATAAGACACACTATAGGATGTATTCAAGACCAAAGAAGATCAATCCCACATAAATAATTCACAAGAAGGAATTAATACGTTATAAAATTAGCATGAGAGGGAAAATATCCACTTTCAAGCTAAAAAACAAACTATAAATTACACTTATAATGACCCATGAGAACTTATCAAGCACTTCATGAAGTGCTTGATAAGTTCTCACGGGTCATTATAAGTGTAATTTACAATTTGTTGAATATATTAAAACTAGATATTTTCCCTCTCATGATAATTTCATAATGGATTAATTCCTTATTATTAATTATTTATGTGGGACTGATCTTCTTTGGTCTTGAATACATCATACAGTGTGTCTTATTCAAGTTTTAGTGATCAAATCATTAGTGCATCACCTCTTTAACATGATTTTATAAGTTATTCTTAAAATCTCTCTCCCTTTTCCAAGCAAGTGCTAGTTTAGGTTTAGTATAGGTGATAGATCTAGAAGTAATCTATCTTTATTTAGAGGTCTAATCCATTATTAGGATACCCACATCCTAGGATTTATCTCATGTTGGACTATATTTGAGTAAAAGACTTTAATAATCTTTTGCTCAGCTAGGGTACAATCTAGAACACCAATAGTTTTGGATGCCTGATGGGACACAAAGATTATTTGGCATAGTTAAAGTTTGAAAATTGAGAAGAATAAATTTCAAAAGGAAGAGACATATATCATAATCAAAAGTTGAAGATCATTCAAGTTATAGAGTTTATAACATCTTCCAGATAGTGATTTCATGCCAAATGTTACAACAAGATCATCAAGTAAAGGTATTCATTTTAAACATATTAAATTTCTTTCTAATTCTTATAAAAGATCATGATTCAATAGTAAAAGACCTTATCCTCCAAAGTAGTATTCATCTCATGGTATTTATATTATTTTAGTCCAATCTATTATCCCCATAAGCCAAATCCCTTTTTCCCAAATAGTTATCAGGAATCAAGTGTTTGTTTAATTTAATATGGGTAGCCCCTAAATTTATCCCAATATGATGACATTCCTGTGTCTTCCCTAAAAATTATCCATTTCTTCTTAGGAGAATGGGATAAAACTACTATTATTAAGCATATCCAAGATGTTGCCAATCTATGTTCTATTCATAATGTTACTCAAGATAATGTGACTATAATACTTCTTGTTGATTCCTTCAAATGAAAAGCATTGCAATGGTATAGGAACCTCCATTGCTACTTGGGATGATTTAGGCACAACCTTAGTTAGGCAATTTGAAGATAATTTTGATCATTTATCTTTGGTTGAACAACTAAATACCATACAAAGGTACCCCCATGAATTCATGTTTAATTTTAACCTCAGATTCAAAAAGACATGGAATAAGATCCCTGCATTGGTTAGACCATCTCTAGAGTATGCATTTTTATACTATTTTAAGGCCTTTAATTATGATATAAGTGTCATGATATAGTCTTTGGGTGGTAATACCCTACCAAATGCCTATGAAATTATAATAAGAGCATAAAATAGCTTAATACAAGTTGGTAAACTTGCTCTAAAGACTCTAATTCCCATATTCCTTGAATTAGAACCTATTCCTCCTCCTCAAGCTTCCTAGATTCTATCTGTAGCTCTTATTCCATCTCTAAAAGTCCAAGTTGTAACCCCTTAATAAAGCTAACAAAATTGGTGATATAAAAATCATGTTATAAGATTTTGGAAATGATATTGTTTAACTTAATAAATAATAGTACCAAGGTAGACCTTATCAGCAACAAAACCAAAATACTTATCAGTCTTTCAATAGCCAATAACTCCCTTATCAAGATTTCAAGGATAATAGGCAACCTTATCAAAATAAAGGAGCCATAACATAAACTAAGCCATATGAAGCCCTTGATCCTAATGTAACTTCTAGTTCAAGAGTTATTATTCCTCAAAATAACTTGATGAAAGATTTAGGTTGGCAGCCTTCCAATCCAAATGACACTCAAAATCAAGACTTGGTATCATAAGATATTAATATGCCACAAATGATGCATGAAGAGTTATCTATTAAAGGTGGTCAGTATAAAGACATGAATATGGAATTATAAGGATAATCTCAACAAGTTATAGGGTAGCCTGATTCCATCAATGTTAAATGGAAATTGGATGATCATATTGCATTCAACCAGGTTGGTGAAACTAGTAACACAAATGGTCAAGTTGTAGATCTAATTAGAGCTAAAAGAAGAATAGTTGAGGAAGCTCAAGATGTGAGAAAAAATTATAGTGTTCCTAATTTTTACAAGGATCAAGTTGTTATTCTTATAGCACAGAAGATTTATAATGTAGAGATAGTGAAGGTTCTTTAAATGCCCCTAACTAGAGAATAACAAGTGGCTCAAAAGTTGTAGCCAAAGGTTAGTGGAGTCTCATTTAGCATAATATATCAAATGAAGAAATAAAATTTTAGAATTAGCATGTGGGATTACCTTTCCATTCCAAGGCAAAATTACATGCTTATTCAAGAGCTTTTAGATCTTAAGGTATCTAAAGAACCAGTTGAGAAATAAGGAGTTGTCTTGGCCAATTCAGACCATCAAATCAAGAAACCTGATCAGTAGATACATAACATGAAAAATGTGGATAAAAACAATATAAAATAAAATAAAACCCCTATCTTTTATCTCTCTTTGATAGTAGGTGATTTATTAGTCCATAATTATATGGCTGATAGTGGGGTTAGAAACACTATCATGCCCAAGCAAATTGCAGACAAGCTTGGTCTTCTCTATGAGACAAATACCAAAGGAGTATTTTAATTATATGGATCACTAACCAAGATAGTACACATAATAAAATATGTAAAACTAACATTACATGCTTTCCCTAACATTATTATTTAGCAAGATGTAGTTGTAGTAGACTTGCCTCCCTATTTTCCCATGTATCTATTTAAAAACTTTACTTCAAAGATTGGAGGATATTTTTTAGTTGATTGGACCTATTTAATGTTTATAAAAAGGTATGTTACTAAGGTGAAAATATGTTTTGAACCTATTACAATATTTCATTTTGTACCATATATGCCAAGTATGGTGAACACCAACTATTTTATCTTAGACAAAGTTCTAAAAAATAGTGAGGTGGAATCTAAATCACCTCTAGATGGAGTCCCAAATATTTTCCTTCATGATGGGCCTTTTATTTGCATAGACATCATTCCTAAAATTTAATTAAATAAGAAATAATTTGTTTCTATTATATTCATGAAAATGATGCACCAATTCCAATATTGATGAAAGATGATCAACCTAGTGATGGCCTGTAGAAACTATATTTTGATGGATCCAGGAACAAACATAGCACTAGATCTCTAATGATATTAAGTTCCCCAGATAATCAAAGGTATTTTTATTGTCTCAAGTTTTAGTTTTATTTTTTCAATAATATTACTAAATATGAATCACTAGTGCATGGCTTGCAATAGGAAAGAAAGATGAAGGTCAATTCTTTACAAGTTTTTTGAGATAGTGAACTAGTAGTTCACCAAGTAAGAGGACTTAATATATGCAATAACCCAATACTTAAGTCCTATAATCTTAGATTATGGGACCTAGTTTAATACTATCAAGCTTTGAATATTCAAGCCATATCAAAAAATAAGAACAAACATGTAGATAGAATGGCTACCATTGGGTCACAATTAAGTATCCCAAATGACATAAAAAATGAAAAAGTTCAATCACACATCAAATTAGTTGTAAGACCTTCTATCCTAAACAACCATAACAATTAGAAAGTATTTGAAGATGATAGTCATATTTTAAAATTATTATAAAAGGAAGCTAAGTTCTCCTCAAGGAACCAAGATAAGCATTTATAGCAATATAGTGACCAGATTGTGAAATTAAAGACAAACAAGTTACCTAAAGGGTTGGTCACCCTTGAAAACATATTCAATAGAGATGATGAGTTGAGAAAATAGAAGTTTGATTTATCAACCAAGGAAGAAAACTATACAAATGTAGATATTAACATTCAAAAGAGCTTGAAGTTGGGAAAAGTTTGTGCATCTTCAGAGAAAGAATCTTTTATTGAGTTATATTCAAGTTTTACAGATGTCTTTGCATGGCATTATAGTGAACTTAAAGGATTTGATCCAAGTCTAGCTCAACATACCATTGAGTTAGGTGATGAGACCAAGATAGTCAAATAGAGACAAAGGCCTATTAACCCAAAGATAGAACCTTTGATGAGAACTGAGCTACAAAATCTCATTGAGTTAGTTATAATATTTACAATTAAGCACTCAACTTGGGTGAAAAACCTTGTTCTAGTATGAAAAAATAATGGTGAAATAAGGCTATGTGTTGACTTCCATGACTTGAACAAGGCCTCTCTTAAAGACCACTATCTATTACCATCAATGGAGCAAATTTTACATCTAGTTTCAGGTTTAGAAAGGTTCTCCTTATTGGATGGCTATAGTGGTTATAACTAGATTTTAGTCAAAGAAGAAGACTAGTTCAAAATAGCCTTCACCACAAAGTAGGGGATATTTGCATATATAAAAATTCCTTTTGGTTTATCCAATTCTGGAGCCACTTTTCAAATAGCTATGGACGTGACATTTTAAGGTCTCCTTAACAAGTTTATACTTATTTATTTAGATGACATAACAGTATTCTCTAACAGTGTAGATGAGCATGTGATTCACCTCATATAAGTGTTTGAAAGGTGCAGGGAACTTGGAGTGTCTTTGAATCCAAAAAAGTATGTTTTATATATTCATGAAGGTAGAATTCTTGGACATATAGTTTCAAAACATGGTACAAGCATAGATCTTGATATGATAGACTCAATTTTTGCACTTTTCTTGCCTAAGCACAAGAAAGCCTTACAAAGATTTTTAGAAAAGATTAATTTCATAAGGAAATACATTTTAAATGTTGCTACTTTAGCTATGCCACTCATAACCATGCTAAAGAAGGGTCAGAGTTTTAGCTGGTCCAAATATGGAGTAAGAAGTTTTAAAGGAATAAATGAAGCTATAGCTAGTGCTCCAACACTCCTAAACCTTGATTTCACCAAGGATTTTTTCTTATACACTTATGCTAATATTGACACAATTTCAGGTATTCTCATACAACAAAATAAAGAGACTTTAGAGCATCCAATAGCCTTCTCTAGTCAAGGATTATAAGAATATTAAATAGGGTATTATTTTGTTGAGAAGCACATACTTTTAGTCATAAGTTATCTTAAAAAGTTTAGGTACTTGATATCCAATAATAAGATACATTAGATGGTTGCACATCCAAGTATCAAAGATTTAATTCTAAACAAGGATATAAATGATAAAATATTTGGTTGGATAACCAAATTCATGGAATATGATGTTGAAATCAAGGTCACAAAGATAGTTAGATGTAAAAGACTTTGTGAACATCTAGCCCAAGACTTGTAGGAGTATAATAAACTAGTTATGGTGACAAATGATGAAGAAGTTGCAACTAATCACACCTCATCTTCTGGATAATTCCAATATATGGTAAGATACCTACAAGATAGTATTTATCCTTGTCATCTCACCCCTTTAAAGAGGAGATATTTTAGATTTTAGTCAATTCCTTTTCTTCTTATTAATAATGTGTTGTTCAAAAGGGATCTAAATGGCATATTTCTAAGGTGCATAAAGCCAAGTCAAACACAAAGATTGATTCAAAAATTCCATTATGGATATGGTGGAGGACATTAGTCAGCAAGGATCATATCCCACAAGATAATGAGAGGTGAGTATTACTAGCCAAGTTTATTTGGTGTTCGTCATACATGGGTTAGGATATTTATACAATGTGCTATGTTTGTTGGAAAGGTAAAGCTTGCATCCTTACCTCTCCAACCAATTTTAGTGAATCAACCCTTTTTCCAATGGGAATTGGACTCTATTGATCTCCTTAACCCCCCTTCAAGCTCAGGAAACAAGTGGATCCTAACCACCATAAATTATTTTACTAGATAGATAGAGGTAGTAACATTAAAAGAAGCCAATGAAACCAATGTTTTGGACTTCTATGAAGGTTTGATTACCAGATTTGGGATCCCTTAAACCATAATTTTTGATAATGCTATGTATTTTTTAGGATCTAAGATCAACCAATGGGTAGTTCAACATACTATTTTTCTCAGAACCTTATCAAACTATTATCCACAAGGTAATGACCTTACTAATTCCACTAACAAGAATTTATTAAAGATCATCAAGAGGACTATTGAAGACAATCAAAGCTCATGGAATCTCAAATTAAAGTTAGCTATGTGGGCTGACATGATCACCTATAAGAGGTCAATTACCAATTCTCTATACAAGCTAATATATGGTAACTAAGCAAGAATGCCTATTTCTCTGGAATTCCCTGCTTTGGAATTAATGCATCAACTTGAGATTTTAGAGAATAAGATAATGGAAATCATGTATGCTAACCTTATGGAGATAGAAGAGACAAGGCATCAGTCCATGTTGCCTATGGAGGCCCATCAAGCAATGGTGAATAAATCTTTTGATAAAGGAGATTCCTCAAGAGGTTTCCAAGAAGGAGATTTGGTCCTCAAATGGGATGAAGATAGAGCTAATATAGGAAGGCACATGAAATATGATTATTTTAGGAGTGGTCCATATACAATCTCTATCTAAAAATCCCATAATTTTTTCCAACTCATAAGGATGAGTGGTGAAGAGCTTCCTATCCTAGTCAATGGGATACATCTTAAGCACTGTTATTAAGGAAGCTAAGTTCCATATACATAGTTAGTTTTTTTATATTTTCTATAAGTGTTTTTATAATAAATTAGTTTCCTTTATTTTATCCCAAAGAAGTGCTTTGTTTGTACAGTTGTTCATTAGATTAGTTTCCTTTGCTTTATTAGGTTAGTTTTCATTTCAAATTTGTTTTTCCCCTATATGTTGGAATTCTTTATCTTTACAAGTCAAATGGCTATCAATCAAAAATGTAAATGATCCATGTATCATGTAAATGATCCAAGAGTCATGTAACTATTTTGGGTTCTCAAGCATAACAGGCATGCTACCTAGCCAAGTCACCAAAGATGTTGACCAAATTTGGTCTACATAACAAAAATGTGCCTAGTCTAAGAGTCAAGTGGAAGGAGTAGGATCTTGATTGAAGAGTGACCCAATGTCACAAGGAAAAAATAGACCTCAAGTGGGGATCATATAGCTTTTGAAAATATTTTGAAAAACTTTAAGCAAGTTCAAAGTGTGATCTAATTAATATTCAAAGGATATGTCTATAGTTATAGGTGAAGGGTCCAAGCAGTTTTCATGGTATCCAAGAACATGAACCAAGTTGCACAAACTTTAGGAGATTATCAGAGCCTTTAAATATTGAGAAAAAGATAGACTGTGTAAATTTGAGTAACTAGACCATCATTAGGACATCATGCAAGAAACAAATGAACCAGATCATTTTCACATTTTATATATGATATAAAAAATCCTCATGATCAATAGGATTATAGCACCATGAATTCCCTTGTGCCAAGAACACACCCTATAAGTTTCAAGTCTATGTGATCTTCCTAGCTTAAGTTATGGAGCTCTAAAATTAGTCATATAAAGTAAGACATGCATGTTAGTGTCAAATTTAGGCATCAATGAATAACTATTGAGATTAAAATGATCAATGATGATCACATGAAATCATGCAAAGACACACAAATTAGCTTGTTTGAGCATTTTTTCATCTCCACTTAAAAATCTTATAGAACCAATAGATAAAGTGGGCACACTATTTTTGGTCTTAGGAATATCCCCAATAAATTTGGTCCCTCCATGATTTTTGCATTTCAACATATACATATTCAAAGTTGGTTAAATAATGGGATACTTTCATGCAGATGTAGACTTTAAGCCACTGCAAAAATCCATTGGATATTAAGTTTGACGATCTACAGGATGTTAAATACATCTATGTGGATGTCAAATTATGGTTGTGTGGATGTCAAATTTAAGATGAAGTAAATAGCCATTGGATTTTAAACCATGGGTCCCATTCAAATCTAATGTCACACATTTGATTGTACATTTAGATCTAATGGTGAACAAAGGTCAAATGGGTTAGAGAATCTCAAAAGAAAATGTGTGAATGACAAGTATTAATATTGTATTCAAATGGTATAAGATCAATGATCAATGTTCATCCAAACAAATAGGATCTAATAGAGTGAGATGGGTCAACATGTCAATGATCTAAGTTGGCAATCGATAACCAATAAACAAAGGGTGATCCCAAGACATTTCAATGAATTTTGATTGGACATTATTCGACCTAGATAAGATAAAAAATAAAGGAGCCTAGATTGAGCTCATTTTGGGATGAACCAAATGAATATTTCAAGATATAATATTTTTAGTAGATCTCCATATAGGTAAAATAGGTCTTTTGGGCCTAATATAGAGGTCAAAGATAGACTAGTGATTGTGAAGCAAGGACAAGTAGTCTATAGGTTTTTGTAGATATTATGACTATGTGAAAACTAATAGTTGGATTAGTTTTCACTTATAAATATACCTATGATCAATATTGGAGAAAATATAGGCCATGGAGAGATGTCTCACCTATCATCAGGGTCATTTTTTTAATGAGTAGGTACAATTGACCACCAAAAGTAGATGTGGCATAATTCTATCAATTTCAAGACACGATCCTCATCAATAGATAATTATATAATGACATAGATTTACAAGAAGGACACATAGTTGATGGATAAATATCAATGGATTATTTAATTCTTTTACATGACCTTCTTTTTTGATAATACCATGACTCAACATCCTCGAGAATGCTACTCCGTCAAGAGCATTTGGACCTCATTCAATGTTTTCTATCTGCTTAGTTCTCCCTCTCTCCTTCTCTTTTCTATAAATATAGGCTTCTAAGTCTTAAATCATATACCTCTTTTTGGTATGACCAGACTCTACCAAAATTTGTACTATAACACCTTTTTATGCAATAAAGACTAAATTCCATCATTTTCCAAGCTAGATTGAAGTGTGTTCCATAAATTCATATACTATAGTTAAGTGAATGTATGTTCCTTATCTATGTCTAAGTTTTTTCACCTTCATGAAGCGCTTGATAAGTTCTCACAAATAATTATAAGTGCAATTTACAGTTTGTTGTTTAGTTTGAAAGTGGATATTTTCCCTCTCATGCTAATTTGATAGTTGATTAATGCCTTACTATGAATTATTTATGTGGGATTGAACTTCTTTGGTCTTGAATACATCCTATAGTGTGTCTTATGTAAGTTTAGGTGATCAAATTATTGGGGAATGACCTATTTTACATTATTTCATAATTTATTTTTAAAATCTTTCTCCCATTTCCAAGCAAGTGCTAGTTTAGGTTTAGTATAGGTGATAGATCTAGAAAGAATCTGACCTTATTCAGAGGCGTGATCCATTATTAGGATACCCAAAACCTAGGATCAATCCTAAGTTAAACTAGATTTGAGTAAAAGACTTGAACAATCTTCTACTCAATTAGGGTACAATCTAGAACACCAACAAGTCCTCTTGGACAAGTGTCCATCTGCAGCATGACAAATTACTTCAATTTGGCATAGATAATCTTCAACTACATTTTTGAAACAACCTTCATGATGAAGCATATAATGACCAATTGAAACTAGACTAGGAAGACTTGATGATGTAGGATCATCTACAATAGCTTCATGGAAGACATGGTCAAGTTGGAAATCATCAAGCATGCAAGCTCAAGTTATGTTTTAGTGTGAATAAGTTTTGAATTTGAGTTCAAATTGTGTTTCTATCCAAATGTTGTCTTAAGAGGAGGATTAAATGTAAATTTAATTGTAAAAACTATAGAAAAAGTAAAAAGGTGGAAGTCAGAGAGAATCCCCATGTTGGAAGCCAGTCTTGGCTTGTGGAGCAAATAAGGGAGATGGTTGAAAAATTCCAAGCATAAGATGTTGTAAGATAATATTTCCTATTTATTATGTTGGTTTGAGTAAATCTCTGTTGTTTGTTTATCTTAGAGCCCAAGTTGGGTGTAGGAGAGAAAAAGGAGACTCTTTCAAAAAGATAAATATATGTATTATGTTAGAGCTCATTCAAAAATGAGTAAGGTGTGTGCGTGTGCGTGTGTGTGTGTGCGTGTGTGTGTGTGTGCGTGTGTGTGTGTGTGTGTGTGTGTGTGAGAGAGAGAGAGAGAGAGAGAGAGAGAGAGAGAGAGAGAGAGAGAGAGAGAGAGAGAGAGAGAGAGAGAGAGAGAGAGAGAGAGAGAGAGAGAGAGAGAGAGAGAGAGAGAGAGAGAGAGAGAGAATGATTAGAATAATGTAAAAGTACAATAATGTGAAAGAGAGAGAAGGTTTGATGCAAGGACAAAGAAGAAATATGAAGATGACCAATAAGGCTTTAGAAGCCATTGACATAGAGCATAAAGCATTAAATTATTATTTTGTAAGTATCTTATTTGATGAAGAATAATTGATATATATTTCTCATGTTTATGTTGTAAACAATGATCTCATTTATAGAATTTTGGTTTAAACAGTGATAAGCTAATGTATAGACTTGTGTGTGTGTATCTTTTCTAAAGTAAAGGTAAGTAATGATCATTTTATGGAATAAGACATTTAATGAAGAAAATTTAGAACTATTTTAAGAAAAAATTTGAAATTGGATTTTATACCAAATAGATCTAAATAACTTTGAATGTGAAATAGGTCATGAACAGGGTATATTAATAGAGCATTCTAACATATATAGTCCACTATCACAAAGATAGATCAACGTGAAAATGATTGCATGAAACTTGATAAAGAATTGGAATAAGTATATAGGGTGAATTTTAATCTAAATGAAAATAAAATGTGTTAGAAACCCTCAAATTTCTTGAAATCATAGAAATTTTGCTCTCAGACCTGTAGGTGACAAAGACAGGCAAGTGCATAGAGTTTTGCATGTTAGGAGAAACAAATGGATAGATTTTATCATGAGAGAAAGAGGATGGGAATAATTTAAGTTGGATAAGGTTCCAATGTACTTGTGTAATTCTTGGGAGGTTTGTTGATAAAAGGAATTGTGAAGGAAACTATAGGAACCCTGTTCACTGTCAAGAAACATAGTGTAAGCAAGCTAGATCCTCTTGTTTAGGATGAATAGAAGATTTATTTGGAAAATTTGATGAATTTTAAGGTTAAAGGATGTATATAAAAACATCAAACATCAATTTTTAACCCTTGAATCAAGATAAAACATTCCCAAGAGAATTTATTGTGCTCTTGGCCCTGTGCAGGCCTTAAGAAGCCCTATAACTAGGGTTTTGTTGATCTCGAGAGATTAAAATAGTGAAATGGTTTTAATTTTTTTAATATTAATTTTACAGGTGATACCTAATATTTTTATGAGGTTTCATGTTGTTACTATATGGAAAAATACATAAAAACATCATTGCAATCAAGTTCTAGGTGTAAGCCAAGCAAAGAGAGTAGGGTGGTTTAGGAAAAGTGATTTTGTTCAAAGGAGAGGACAAATAAATTATTGATTCAATTATAAGGGCCTAATTGGTATCTAAAATTATTATTTTTTGGCTAGTAAGTCCATACAATGTTTAGGACAAGGAGCATTATGCAAAAGGAGGGCTAATTGGAGCAGGGCTTATAAAGGGAAGTACAAATCTATACAAAGGAACCACTTTTGATTCTTAGGTATGTTATGTAAATAATTAATGGGTATCAAAAAGTGTCTTTAAATTTGTGTTTAAGCTGTTATATGGAAATATATGGCCTAAAAAGAGAGGAAAAAGGGCTACAAGGATGATGCATAAGCCAATAGGTATCTTGAGAATATTAAACTTTATATCAAAATATGAATGATATTAATAGGTATATATACATGTGATAAGGTGTATGAAATGTGTCAGAGAGATTAGTTAAAGGAAATAATTTTTCCTTTATAAGGGGTGTTTTGAACTTAAGAAATAAGGTCTTAAGAAGGTGTTTGTAGGATGACACCACTATTTTGTATCAGAGTAAGTTGTTTGAGTTAGGAAGGGATTAAATTGAAACATATGCACTATATTATTGAGGTTGGAAACAAGGTATGATATTAATTATATGCCTCCCTAACTGATAGACTTCCTCATGACACCTGTATTCACTTCCTGTATTCATTCATCACTAGTCCTCTAGGTTTGCCCTCACACTTATCATCCAAGTGGCTTTCAGTTTCTTAATGAAATACATGGAAGAGGTTTTATGACACATATTAAAATTACATTTACCTTCCACTTCATGATTTAGACCTTAAAAAGATCCAATAATAGACTTTTCATCTTCTCACTTGGTAGTCACTTTTCATTTTCAATCTCTGTCTAAGACTGCCTATGTTGAATATGTTATCATAGAGGTTTCTATGCCCATAAAAGATGATAAGTTAATTTATGTATATATAATAAGTCCCTATTGACCTCATTAAATGGTTCTCATGTGTTCATTCTCTTTTGTACTTATAGAACACCCAAAATCTTGTAAAAAACCTTGAAATAAGTAATGTATGTACAAGTGATGGTACAATAAAATTGGATTCCAAGGAGACTAAGAGATTATTAAACAAGTCCAAAATAATTTATATGCCATTTTACCACTTTTTAATTAATATCCATTAGTTTATTCTCCATCAGGTTCTAGATAGGGTTATAAGAGGGTTTTAGGAAGTTTTAGTTCTTAATAATAGTTCATAAAATCTTGACATCCAAACCCTAAACAATTCCATAAATCTTGAGTATAGGACACTCCCAAACTAATCCTATCCAATTGATGTGTCATTATTGGTTTCCACACATATATGAACACCTGAAAGTGACCTCTCAAGTTTTCTTTTAATTCTGGGTACCCCTATCATAGAATTAGGTCAAAATGACCAAATTAGAATTTCCTCTACAACTCAATGGATCTAATAAAAATTAGATCTATAATTTAAGGCTCAAAAGTGGATTATTAAGGTTAAAATATTATTATAAGTGAAGTTTATCCTCCTTAAGGCTTAGACCTAGTTTTAGGCCTAATAGGCTTAACTATGTTTCATGGCCTAATACCACCTCTAAGTAGTTTCTCAGGATTTTGAGTGAATATTCATATTTTTTCACCTCAAAAAAAACTTTCCACATCATTTCAAAAAGTACCAAGACTTTTCATGTCATCCTTACAACATCTACACACTAGGCATATAAACTTGTCATGATTGGGAGTGCCCTCTATCCGAGACAAAACAAAGGGAACTTCCCCTATTTGCCTAGATTAAATTAGATTATGGATGGCTATAATAGGTCTTGATGACCTTATGTATGAAATTTCATAATTATATCACATCTATATACCTCTCAATCATCACAAACTCTCAATACTAACTTATAGAATTGACTGTGTGCAAGATTTGTTAGAGTTTTGAGAAACTTTAAGACTGTGACTATAGGTTGGTGTTCCTACTATGTTTCTTCTATCTAAGAAGATCATATAATATATAATCATCACTTTTAAATTTTATTCTATATGTTCCATCCATCATGCATCTTTTCTAAACTTCCAAGCTTACATCTCTCCATTTGTATGAGTTATTCTATCTACTGTAGTAGATTGTAGGTGCATATCTTAGTAGAGTTTGGAAGTTTCCTATAGGTGAAGGTGTATTTTTTATCCATAGGATTCATCTTCTTTGATATTTTTGAGGTCATTAAAGTAATTATACACTTTAAAGCATTCATCCCTACCTATAGGTCATGTTTTTACCACTTGAACTACACCTAATTTACTGTGAGTCTACAGTCAGAGTCTAGGTGGCAATTTAAGAGAAAAAGGGAGTCCTGTAGGTGATGACATGAGTAAATTTTTTTTACCTCAGCTTATTTGTTTGATCTTAAAGTTATTGTTTCATATTTTACTCAAATAGAGTCATTATGTCTACATGCATGCTTCTATTGTGTCTTTGTTGTGTTGTAAGACTATATGGGCTTCAAAAGTACTGTAGATTATTGAAAGTCTTCAATGTGAATTTGCTTGAATTGGAAGCCTATTTACATTACCTTGTTTTGATAAAAAAATTATATTTATGTCAAGACACTATCTTTAGGCTTGGGATACATGAGAGAAACCATAAGACCTATCCATTCCTCATGACACTCTACCATGAGATGACTCTTTGTTAGGTAGGATCCCCTTTTAAGAGATATTAAGGTAACCTATCTCTCTTGTAACTTTTCAAATTATGGACATGGACCTAGGTCTGTTTGCCATCTTGTGACTTCACTACTATCACAATGTCATTCTTAATACTCTTATACCTAATTGAAGGTCTCAATGAGTTCAGATACCCTCATTTCAATCCTCGTCTATCTCATATGTATTGACTCTTAGACCATATTGGAGAATGCCTATAGGTCAAGATATTCTTTGAATTGTATGTGTTGAATTGGTTGTTATAACCAATCTCTAGGAATATATTAATATTATTATTTACACTTTTAGATTATCTTCATAATCCTTAAAACATTCTTGTTTTATTAGCATAACTGATCAGGGCCTAGTTCCACCTGACTATAGGTGACAGTCACAAGGAAACTTGACTATAGGCACTTCTTAGATATTTCACTTCATCAAAGGATAATTTTGGAGGCTCAACCTTCAAAGGAGGAACTATTCACCATGATATGAGAGTTTATAAATAACATCACCTTTGATCTGAAAGCCAATATAGGAAAATTAAACTCTACTACTGATGGAACCTTGTCTTTAAACTATAAAGGAGTCTCCAACTAACACAATGAGATAGTCTAAGACCATTATTTTATATTCACATGTGAAAAATAGACTAATAACATTTTGAGAATAATGGTCATTCCATTATATAACATGTACAACACTTTACTTGATCAAACCAATTCAAATAGAGAAGGAAACTCGAGGCCATGGGGATGTGTACGCAGTTTTGAGAAGCCAACCTTCTTAGAAATGGTTCATTAATAATAATAAACAAAACCTATAACTATTTACATGAGTTTTAAGTACAAAAATATTAATATCACCCAGTACAGGCATTTTCTCTGACTCACATCCTCTTGTCTGTACCAAGCTAAAACTAGTTGACAATTTGCCCTTGTCTAGGAGAGTCATATGAAAGATAGAATAGTTTTGATCAATTTCAGGTTTGTTAAAGATATCCAAGAATATAATTGGACTATGATAATCCCAATAAACACTCCTTAAATTTTCCCACATGCTAAATGTATTTTACAAACCGTATAATTTCCCAAAACTATCTAAAACTACTTGATATTCTCTTTTCCATGTTGAGCTTGTAATTATCAATTTAAAACTACCATATTTGACATTCACCTGATATATTAGACATTTAATATGATATTCAAGCACTTATATTCATATGGAAACCATAAAAGTTTAATAAATGACTTAAAATGTGACCTTAGAATGACTTAGGACAAACTATAGATAATATGACAAAGATAAACATATGTTTGACCTTATTTAAGACCATTAGACACATTTTACACCCAAAAGTACCCCTATAAAAAGTTTGAATATATAGGGGGTTGACCTAATTTTACTTGTGGTCAAATTAGTCAACATTATCCATAATTGGTGTAGCTATCTCTGATGGTTAAATAATAATCTTGGGTTGTGCTATCTTAGTTGGTTGTGTTGGCCCCAATAAAGGTGTAACAACATTATTAACTGGAGGGGTTCAAGATTGACAATTTTTTTTCTTATTATTTATTTCTATTATGGCATGTAGAATCTATGAATTATCAAGGGGATAATCTTGAATTCTATTTATGAAGCCTTGAAATACCTCATCTTTGTTTGTAATTATGTCATTATCATTAAGTGGAGGTGGTGTGTTTTGATTTTCAATATTGACATCATATTTCTCTTGGTTATATTGTTTATATTTGGATGTATTATAATTAAATTCCACATAATATGGTGTGAAGGATTCATAATTGAAGTTTTAATAGGTTCCTTGTCCTTGTTATAGGTTTATATAGAAGGAATTTGAATATACTCTATAGGATTACCACCTAGTCTAGCACTTCTTCTTAGTGGAAGAGAGATAGATTTTTTAGATGTCATATAGCAAATAAATTGAAATACAAATAATAAAATATAATATGTGAATTTTTAATATTTAATAATAATAAATGAAAGTAGGAGAATGAGATAAAAACCCTAAAATCATCTAGGGTTAGGGTTTTTGAATATAGGGTTTTTTTACAATAATTTAAATTAGATGTATAATAAGTTGAAACCCTAATATGAATTTGATTTTAATTATCTATATTATCTATAAAAAAATATAAAATTAGAAGTATATAATCCAAAATTTATTGCACAAAATTTGGATGAATGCAAGCTAGGGTTGAAAGTAATATTCAAAGTAAGACAGGTTCACCAGATGATTTAACCTTTTTGAGTTTAACTATGTAAAACCTATGTTTAGATTAAAGGCCTGAGATGTCTAAATCAATAAAATAAATTGTAATAATTAAGTACTAATTTTTTATAGTATTTGACCTTCTTTGAGTTTCTAAAAATAGAAATAAATAGGCATAAATATAGACTTACCTACAAAGTGATTGTTGTAGATGATCCGAGTTTTGAAAACTAGGTTCTAGACAGTTCTAAGTGTCATCAATAGGATTTTGGTGTTCATCTACTCACTAGATAGTAGTGACCAATATGGATAATAGTGACATGTTTGTGTTGTGTCCTTTAGGTGGTGGTAGTTTCCCCTTTATGGGACCATTCATGTTTTTTGGGATCACCTATGCCTATGTTTTTAGGTTTTATTTCTATGTGCATGAAACTTAAAATTTTGTGTTGTGCCTAAAAAAATTGATTTAGTGTGCAAACCCTAATGTTCCTTACAATTATGGCATGAACAATAATTTTGTGTTCATTAGCAAGATAGGCTAGACATCCTGAACATCCCATTGTAAAGAGAGTTGCCTACATACTAATACTCTTAAGAGGGATCAAGCCTGATGTAGTTATCCCATGTAATGCTTAATACAAGTGCAAATGAATATTAGGGTGAGAGTGTACATAGATGCCTTGAATGTTCTTTATATTTTAAATCTTTAAAAATTGGGCTTAGGGCTGCTTTAGATGATAATATGTATAAGTAGGGTAGAATAAGGATCAAATACCTTAATTTTTATTAACTTGTCTTTGGTTTGAATGTGATTTTGCATCTATTTTCCATATAGTGAATAGAGGTGAATCAGACATGTATTTATAGATTTGTGTTGCTTATGTGGATGATAAATTATGCTTAGGCTGACCTTAGGAGGGGCACATGTTTGAAAAAGTATCCATTGAGAAGATCTAGGGCTAAAGATAGTAGCGGCCAGTTGGGGACACTAGTGCCATATGGCTATAGTGTCCCAAATGTGGTGCTATTATCCACTTGGGAGACTACTAAGCAAGTTGGATTTGGATTTGAGAGGATAGTCTTGGGACTTTGTTTTGACTAACTGTAGGTGACTATGGTCTACACAATGATTGAAAAAGTATGTCTAGGGCTCTACAATGGGTATAGGGGTAAGCCAGGAATAGGGTAAGTCAAGTAACACTCTTAACATCCAATTACCACTTTTAGGTGATTAAACCATGGGTCTAAAATGACTAAATCCATATGGATAATTTTCTCTTAGCCTCACTCTCTTCATAGATAGAGATTCGAACAATGTGTTCACTAATTATTTATAATTGTGTAGCACTAAAATTAGGCTTGTATGGAAAAATAGAACCCAAAAAAAATCATGTGTAAATATGGAACCCTAAAATAGGTTTGTATCTAAAATTGAAACCCTAAAAATAAATTCTTATGTATAATATGAATCCCAAAAATAGGTTCATATGTAAAAAGTGGAACCCTGAGATAATATTTGTAAGTAGAACCCCACAACTAGGTTTGTATGTAAAAGGATCAATCACTATAAATGATTATAGATCCAAAGAACTTATGTTGTACAATTGTTCCCCATCATTATTTAATATATAAAGTAATCAAATATATTCATGAACAAAATTGATGCTACAATTTGATCCATTTGTTCAATAAAGTAATATATAATACCATCATATGTCCATCCTAATGTATAAAATGCATCTTAATATTCTCACCCTATTCAATCTGATAAATCTAAATAACATACTCTATCTTATACTTTCATATAATATATGTCAATATGTTTAACTTAAAACATATA
Organism: Torreya grandis; assembly: GCA_037957365.1. Classification (NCBI taxonomy): domain Eukaryota; kingdom Viridiplantae; phylum Streptophyta; class Pinopsida; order Cupressales; family Taxaceae; genus Torreya; species Torreya grandis. Next base: position 2,121,160 of record JARHVA010001971.1, on the reverse strand, counting down.
CTCTATCTTCGAATGTCAAAGAATATTTTAATTATCCCCGACAATCATGTAAAATTCCCCACACATGTCTCAACTTGCGCAATATGACCTATCTGAATCACTTACTATGTTACATAATACTAATGCTCACTTTGAAATAACCTAAATCTATGGAAAAATCATGATGTATAGCATCCTTCTGATATGATGGATGAAACTTATGAATCACTCATCTCAAAATACCAAGTTATGTGCATCAATATATATATAAATATATATATAAATATATATATATATATATATATATATAAAATCTTGTAAAATATACATACCAACATGATAATATATATGATCATATAAATATTTTGATCATTTCAAGAACATATAAAACATGTAATCCATGGAAACAAATTAGTGTAACATATAATATGTAATCATGGTAAGATTAATGTATTTAGTGTCACTTAGAATTTAAGTTAAAATTATATTTAATGTTTTTTATCCATTTTCTGAGTGGATGCATTTGTGTTAGTCAAAGTCACATTAATTTCCTAAATGGGTAAGTGAATTACATAAGAAATTATGTCCCATATATAATTTTTTTGAATTGTGAATGATTTATAAAGATAATATTGATTTTTTTTTCCAATATCTATCATAATTCATCCTCAATCATATTATTGTCATAAATTTTTAATATTTTCTAAGCCAACTTGTTTATATCCTATAAATAGATATACAATATGCCCTATCATGGTTTGATAATAAATACCCCTAAAAGTGTCACCATATGGAAGAACATGTTATGAATGTTCTAACACATCTAATGGGAGGTGTAATGGAGAAATGAGTATGAAGATATCTCGCTTTGAGTTTTGCACTTATAATACCAAAATTATTTTAGGTTGAAAATTTTGATTCACATTGAGATCACTATCCAATGTTTTAATTATTTTTTATCATTAATGTGATATAAATAATGTAAAATTAGGAGCTAATTTAGATTGTGTAAAATATATAAATAATACCCTAATTTGAATTGAGAAATTGATAGAATGACATTGCAATTAGATAATTAAAATTGAAAAAGAAAGAAGGTATAAGTGTATTTAGATTTTTATATTATTATGTCACTAAAAAACTCATCACTAATTATGAATATATTTTATGTATGCTCTGTCATTTATTAGATAGTAAAATTGTAGCTTAAACCTTACCTAGACTATGGGTGTAATAGTGTGAACCCTATAGTGATCAGTACTATTTTATCTCCACTGTAAATGTCCTTATGTGTTTTTTAGGTTTGAAACTCCTTATATCCTTACTCCTACACATATGTATTCTTCTTGTGTGTGTTCACCTTCACTCTTATGTGCTAATCTATATTTTTTTATCCTTCTATCAAAACCCTAGTTAAACTTTTAACCACAAGATGACCCTTGAAAAAGGGATTAATATTTATGTTTACTAGATCCAAACAATTCTGACTAAGTGATTAATAATTTACTACATTCCAATACTAAAAATAGGGATCAAAATGTTAGGATTATTAGTACATGACATATAATTACTTTTTGTGTGGATGAGTTGTATGGGTTGTAAACAACTCATCATAGATAAGATTATGTAGAGAGTTTACATGGATTGTGTTAATGGTTGAGTCCTTGTTAATATGAGATTATACCCTATATTTAGTCTTTTTATTTTGAATAAAATTGAATTGATTTTTTAAAATAGTTGATATCAGATCATTACTCCTTCATGAGTGTAATGGATTTATGAGAATGAAAAGGGAAATACCATGATCATTGAGAAATAGAAATATATGAAATAGTTTTTAGTATAAAATTTATAAACTATATAAATTATTAATATTATTTAACAATAGTTAAGGTGAATTTGTTTATATTTTGTGCATACCTTTAGCCTACTTAGACCTATGAATTGACTAATACTTTGGTGTGTTTTATATTATTGATAATGAGGGTGATATTTTTGGTCATTAAAGTCTTCATGAAGATCACACCATTGATCATCTCTACCATATATGAATTCACTCATTGTACATATCCAAGATTCATTGACCATTCACCTACTTCAAGAAATTATCTCCTTACATGGTATACTTTAGCCTTAAATTTGTTGTTCAAATTAGTATTACTCCATGTGCACATATATTTTTTGTCAGATATTTAAATTAGTATAAATTTCATGTATTTTATTTATTATATAGGGTTATGCATGATCTATCATCAATATTATATGAGTTACAATTGGTGCCTCAGTCACATTTTCTATGGCTCTAAAATATCATGTATAATATTATCATTTTAGCCCAAAAATATCCATGCTTTCTAGTTTTGACATTAGTCGTAGGCTATGATATCCTGTCTATGCCACATCATACATATTAATATTGATGGTAGAGTCCATCCATCCATTTATTTTCTCCTTGTCACTGCCTACTATCCATTTTTGCAACCAATGATGCCTCTATAATTATGCTTTCAATAATTGTTTGCCAGGCGAAGGGGAGCAATTATTACATAGACTCCAATAATTGTGATAGTATTTTTAAGGCATTCCCTTATTATAATTCATTCATAATTATTTAATTTTGTATAACTATTTATGTAGTTTTGGTATAAGTAACCTTTAAATTGTATTAAGGTCTTATCATTTTTTTGATAAATAATATGGACTTTGTAGGATTATTTTGCTTTCGAGATTGAGTCATGATTTTTTTTTTAATTTTTCTTTCTTGGTTATCTTGAATTTTTTATTACAAATTTTATTTTGGTAATTTTTCATTTTTTAATCTTGTTTTTTCATTTTGTTCTTGTTGTGATTTTGATTTCTATAATTTTTATTTTTGAATCTTTTCTTGCTCTGAATTATGTTTTTGTATACATATTTTATCTTTGTGTTCTTTTTTGCACTTGGTTTTTAGGATATGTAATATAAGTGGATTGCTTACTAGGTTTATTTGTTATAGGATCACCACTATAAAGGAGACTTTGTATTTTTTTCTTTAGAGACCAACAATTATGTGTATGACTCCCATGAAATCTATGATATGTACAATAATATTTCAATCTTTTTAGAGGAGGTATAGAAAGTAATGTAATCAACTTGTTTTGAATCATTTCTATTAGAAGCTCATTTGAAATTTTATTAGCCTTTTGTATATTTTTAAAACATTAAGTGTAGATGTATGTTGTTTATGAGGCACATGATAATTAGATGATGTGTATGCATGATTAACACTAGCATGTTTTGGATTCTTAATAAATTTGTTGTTATTTTTAAGAGATATGATCTTTGAACTTAAATATTGGTTTTTATTTTACAACTCTTCTATTGAATTTTTCAAAGTGATTATTTGATCCTAAATGGATTCACAAGCACAAACCTTATGGATATTTGATTGAATATCCACATCATCAAAATAAGGTGTAGGGATTGGATATTCCTTTAGATTAAGAGATTAATTTACTATAGATGATTTTTTAATTTTTAATTGATAATATTTAAATAATTATTACAATAAAGAGGATCATTGGCATCATTTATTGAATCTATGTTATGATTATGACATTGTGGTGCAAGACTAGCATCATGTAAATACAAGCATGAGGATGGAGTAGGATAAATTTCAAAAGATACTGCAGAAGGAATAACATTGGTTTAAATGGATGATAAAGGAGGATCTAAGGAAGATTTCAGAAGGAATTTTTTGGGAGAATTCATAGAGGAATCTAAGGGTGTGACAACAAGTATATTTAAAGTAGAAACTAGAGAATGACCCAAAAGAGGAGGCTATAGGTATGATCAAAGGTAAATTCAAAGAGAGATCTAGAGGATAACTTAAAGAGGAATCTAGAAGTATGACCAAAGGTAAATCCAAAGAGGAAGCTAGAGAAGAACCAAAATAGGAATCCATAGGATATTCCAAAGGGGAATCTAGATGTGTGACCAATGAAGAATCTAGAGGAGATTCTAAAGGGGGATCTAGTCAAACACATTCATGATCCCTAAAATTATTAAGGTCAATTTTTCCATTATTTGCTACATTATCAACATCATAATCATTGTAATAATCCTATATATATATTTTATTTGGGAAATTTGTCCATTCATCATGATAATTAAAAGGCATAACATAAGCAGAGAATAATAGATCTAAAGGATGTACATCATTAATGTATTGGATTTTGTCTATCCATGATATATATATATATATATGTATGTATATACACATAATTATATATATACACACGTCTATGTGTATATATATATGTGTGTGTATACATGTAATATGTGTGTGTGTGGGTGCATGTGCATGCATGTGCATGTGTGTGTGTGTGTGTGTGTGTGTGTGTGTGTGTGTTAAAAAATGAATGCAAAAAATAAAATATGTATAGTAATCAAGAAACCTAACATTTATAAATAAGTTAATAAATATGAATATAATACAAAATGAAGCAAACAATCATAACTACTATGCATACAATACAAGGAATAATCAAGGTATATGGGTGAGCTAAGAAAGGTTTTGAATTATTTTTAAGATCTCAAAAATACTTACTCATTCATTGATTAGTGTCGACCCAATGTTTTAGAACACTAACTATAGAGGTATAACCATGTATGTATCCCACTAACCCTAGTTTTAAAGGTACAGTGAGAGTAATTTCCATTGTTGATATGTTCCTCTCAGATGCACCATAAATAGGATAGATAAAAGAGGATTTCTATTGGTATAAAAAAGGGACCCTAGGCATTTCTAATAAACTATGAGGTACGTGGAAACTAAACTCTATTTTTAGTGTTGTATTATAGCTATGAGTATTGGGGTAAACCTCTCATGCCATGATTTATGTAAACATATACTACATAGTCTTTCATGATATTCACTAAGTATTTGAAATTTTTTATAACATAGTTTCTAAAACAAGAAAAATAAAATTTAAAATAAGAAGAAAAAGAAATAGAGAAAGGTTTTTGTTTTCATAAATCAAGTAAATTTAAACTTAGGGTCAAAATAAATATTTTTAGTGTTAGAATGATCTAAGGTGATAAGAAAATTTAATAAATTTAATATTTAATATAAGGACAAACAAATTGATTCATTTTTTGTTGGATTTTATCCAAATTTAAATGCTATTTTCTTTAAGTGTCAGGAATTTACTTAAATTTGAAATAAATCCTATCCCAAAAAACAAGGAAAATAACAAGTAATTTTATACATAAATTTGGTTCATGTTTTATTGTTTTCAGAATATTAGAGTTATATTCCTAAATAATAAAGGGGATGAGTAATGTAAATCAATAAATAAAGATGTAAGAATTCACCTACTGAATTGTGTAAATAGATTGTATTTTTACCTTTTCTAATTATAGTAGGAAGTGAGAGAAATTAAAACTTAGCTTATTTTGATTGATTTGGACTGAGACAAGGTTTGATACTGGATGAGTAGGACTTAGAAATAGTCAAAAATAGGTCTTTAGACTTTGTTTCTTGATTGGATAGGAGTGTCAAAAATAGGACACCCTACTATTTGATGTTGTAGTCTTATTTTAGTGCTATTGTCCTGAGGATAAAATCTTTTTGGGTTATGTTCAAAATACCTATGTTACCCATCATTGAAATTTTAGGGTTTGGGACCTCGTGGAGCTCACTGTGTGCTTTTTTTAATCTTAAAAATCTTAGGATATCCTAGTGCTTAAACTAGAATGCAAACTTGGGAAAAAAAGAGAAGGGGTTAGTGTGTAAAGGATACACTAGATGCACTTCGCACCCTATGTGTGGGCATGCTGCCTACATACTAATACTCTGAAGAGGGATCAAGATAATTTAGTTATCCTATTGAAGTGCTTGGTGTAATTTTTGTATGATCAATTCAATTAGAATGTAAAATTATATTTGATTTATTTGGCTAGGGACTAGTGCATTAACTTAAGTAGTCTTTAAAAAAACTGGAAGGCTATATGCAAAGAATAGGGAAGATTACTTGAATGTACTTGCTTGTATTATTGCCTCTCTTTTGAAAATGAGTACCCACCCTTATAAATGGACTTAGAATGGAAGTTTATAGGGAAATAGATGATCGTGGGTTAAATGAATTCATGGGAACCAAAAGAATCTGATCATTAAGACAAAAAGTGAACTTGGACAATAACACCAAAAATAGACACCATAGGTTCTAATACTCCTGTCTTATTTGGGCACTATTGTCTTAAGGGGATGAGACTTAAGGGGATAGATCTATGCCTAAAAGGGTTGTTTGGGTCAGAAAAATCTAAGCCCAAAAAGCATTGGATGATTGGGAATCAGTGAAATAAGTAGCCTAGAAGGTTTGTGTGAGACAATAAAAAGACCTATGGATTAGGTGTCTTAGCCATATTGAAGTTGTACAATTTCAAATTTTAAATGAATACATTTTACCCCCTTTATTATAGTGATGTAACAAAGTGAAATACTAGGTTAAAGGAAAATAATAAGCATACCTGAACTTACCTGTAAGGGTGAAGCTCATGAAGCTATGTGATGCTGATTTGCTACAATGAAAACATAAAGTAGATCAGTTATTACTAGATTCACTATATCTAAAATAAGAATGTATAAGAGTTGAGTAAGAGGAAGAGAAAGGAATGAATACACCTCACTAGGTATGTGAACCAATATAAAACTTGTGATGTTGAAATGTGTTGGATGATGATGAGTGTGTGTTGAATCAAGAGTAATACTTTGAATGGAGTTGAATGCTCAATTCCCAAGAAAGTGGATCAATAATTCAAAGGCTATCCCTTTGGCTCCATCGTAAGCAACTATGTAAAGCTAATGAATCATGCATGTTCTGATCAATGTCTAGACTATGTGTCCAATCCCTCTAAATAGGTGGCTCAAGAATACAAAGGTTAGCTAGACCTTTGGCTCCATCATTGCTCCATGAAGTGAAGCTATGAAGTGATACTAATATAGAATAAATGTCCTATGAGATGGATCATGGAGCCCATAGATGTTCTATAAATATAATAATGTGGGATGGATACCCTGAATGTGTGCTGGAAACTAGGCCACTCTTGGCCATTTTGAAAGATAGAGGTTGGGCTTGTATGAAAGCCTCTTTGAAACTGATGTAAAATGATTATGCGAAAGCCAAATTGGGAACTTGAGTACTCAAAAAGATAAACTTGTATGAAATTTTAACTCAAATGTGATGCCAATTACCTGTAGATAGAATAAGGCACACAACTAATGAGAATGCTTGGAATAAACTGAGCTTAGAAAGAAAGGAAGATCAATGTGCCATGCACATTGCCCCTAATCACTAATGTTTGGAACATGGATTCTAATCTTGAATTTATTCCAACTACCTAATCTAAACTAGAAATGAGAACCATCATGTTGTGCATGATAACCCACTGTATATGAGAAAACTATATTAAAACTGTTGAATTTGACTGATTTGGAAGTGTAAAAACTATCCTTGAACTAAAATTTTTGCCTATTTTTGGAATTCCTGAGTGTTTTCTTGCCTAAAAATGAGTGCCAAAATGTGGACACCTCTATGTTTGACATAACTATCCATTTTTGGTACTGTTGTCCAGTGTGAAAACTAACTATCGATTTGAAACTGTCACTATTTTTTTGCTCTAATTTGACCGATTTGACATCTAGATTCTGTACTAAGTGTTCTGAATGCTGCTATTTTAACTATTAAAAGGTTTGATATCTATGACAAAACCCTATTTTATTCCCCATATTTTGAGAGTAAGAATGAACCTACTATGACTGCACTTAGAATAAAAGGAGTCCTACAAGTGTGTTAAGCTGTATAGATGCAAGATATATCATTGAATATTTGACAAGATATTTTAAGATATAGCAATGTTTGAATTGATAGATTGTTTGATCAATAGGGGTATGCCTATATAGATATAATAATCTAAGAGAATATGCATGATATAGAACTAGATTGGTAATGTTAGATATTAGTTATTAGTTGTTAGTTTATTAATAAACATGGAGGGATGGAACATGATGTCCATCATGGCATCCAAGAAGCAAGATAAATTCATGATTTGAATCATGGCATTACACACAGTGAGGAGAAAAAAATCAAACAAGCATACAAAGAAAGAATCAATAATCATACAAGGGTGGCCAAGGGACCACACAAACAAGGGATATGGACACATGTCACTCTAATTGGAATACAAGCATTGAAGGCATGTTTAAATGCCACATACACATACAAGTGGAAGAAAAGAAGTTGGCATAAGGGCCAAAATCACATGAAAGATTATTATTAAAGGACATTGGTAGATGTCATATGGCACACACATGAATAAAATCAAAGGACATTGATAGATGTCCAAAGGCATAAATAGAAGACAAGAAGGAATTGGAGAGTGCAATTACACAAGGTATTCTAAGTAAGGAATGAAATAAAAAGTAAGAAATATAATATATAGACACATATAACTAATCAAAGCAAATGTGAAATTATGCAAAACATGTGTAGTATAAGATTAGGTATATGCTAAGAAATACACAAGTGTTAGGTACTAGTGAAATGTCAATATAATAATCTATGTAATCTATAGAGTAATACACATTATCATGATAACTCAGAGTGTGTAGTGTAGTAATGACATAAACTAGATGGTGTAGTCATGTATAAGATTCCCCAATGGGTGTGTATATCGATGTATGTCTCAAATGTAGAAGTAGAAATTCCCCCTTGATGGGTAGAGTGAAGAAATCAAAGAGTTAGATGTCACTATGCACACTCAAAAGAGATTAAGTGAAAAATGGTATAGATATATTGACATATAATAGCATGAAATAAAAAATTTAAGTCCTATAATGATAGTATTAATGTAAACATGGATGATGCATACAATCAAAAATGTTTTTGGTGTTTTTGAAATTTTTTGAATGTTTTTGTATTTTGAAGTGTTTATATTTTTTTGGTATTTTTGACACTATTTTAACTATGTAAAATAAATGATAGAAAGAAATGATACTAACTAATGAGTCTCAGATGAGACCCCCTATAATGGTGTCCTATATCAAATAATGGGATTGTGAATGATCATGAGGCATGATGGAGTGTCTGTGATTGTGCAACTAAAATCTATGTACGTTTTAACTACTCTAAACTCTCTGAAGTGGAAATTGAATGTGGGTTCCCCCTGTGATTCTGAGAAGTGGATGTAATTGTATGGATCTTAAGGACCCATTTGAAAGTAGGAGAAGAATCTATGTGAACATGTGCTCTCTATATAGCTTTATGAGATCGTAATGTAACTACTCTAGGTGTGAAAATTATAGTTGGAAGTTGTCTAGAATCCTAAAACTATGGGGGTGTATGAACCTTCTATACTAGTGATTTATGTCATAACTATGTCTAACTCTTAACTAGAAGTTAAACTAAAACTAAAATAAAAACTGAAATAGGTGGACAAACTAGAACTAGTAACTATAAGCTGGTAGATGGCTCTAAAGTGGGGAGTGGTGACTCATAAGGAAATCCACCAACTATAATAACTTGATTAGTGTGAATGAATTTTACACATATGTGAACTTTAAAAGGTGCTACCCTAAGTTTTTGAATCCATGGTCAACCAAGTAATATGTCAAAAACTCCTACACTAGGAACTATAGTGAATGGTGTGGCCACATATGTATGCCCAACCTATAGTGGAAGTACTATCTCACCCAATGAACTTTGTATATGCCCACTAAATACACTAATAACTATGTTTGTCAGAGTGATATCCTACTCTAAATAAGCCAAATGTTTTAAAAGTGTGAAAGTGCACATGTTAAGATTGGAACTATTATCGATGAGTACACTTTAAATAGGTTGATTATGAATATGTGTTTTGATAACAACGTGCATTATATCTTGTATTATCCTCCATAATCTCTTGATTTGAAAAAGATATCAAAGGCCTGGCTAGAACTCTAGACTCATACACCCCTATCATACCGCTCAAAGTATGTGACTCAATTTAGGGTGCCTAGTATGTATGGTGAACACCTAATGTGTACCCTTGCTCTTGTTTAGAATGATATGAAAATAGATCTGAAAAGATTTTCAAAGCTTTATCCTATGTTGGTTTTGCCTTTAGAGGCTCAGCTAAAGTGCCCAGATCATGTAGATTATCATCAATCAAATATTGTATATTATGTCACAAATTGATGCATCTATTTGTGGTGTGTCCTAGTGCCCTATGAAAATTGAAAAATGCATGTTGATCATATCCCCATGGAAGAGGCTTTGTTGGATCTGCTTCTCGGATAAGAGGGAGAGTGATGATGTTACATTTCAATAAATGCTATGAAACCCTGACTAGAGAACTTGGTAGATTGGTAAATGCATGATGAGGAGGTGTTGATAAAACCACATGCAAAGGGGGATCTGAAGCTGCATTAAATATTGGTTTATTTTAATTCTTATTATCATTAATTTTTACCTTATATGGGACTTTATTGTTACTCTTGTTGGTTGTGTCTAAGATACTTGAATAGTTGAGTTTGCCCATTGAAATTACTTGACTTCTCTTCCCTTGAGTGTATGACATAATTCATTGAAGGAAGAGAATATTTTGAACATAATAGATTCATGTAATGTTGGTAGAAGGCTCTATTTTAAGATGTCTTATAGCTCTTGATCAACTATGGGGCTAGTTAACTTAGCTAGAATAGTCTTGTATCTAAGAACATAATATGTGAGAGGCTCATTTGACCTTTATTTCTATTGTGTAATCTATGCATATGAAACCTTGTCACCAATGTTAATACTAAAATATGCTAGGAACATGTTTGCTAAAGGATTGAATGTCGTGACTGACTGATTTGGTAGACTATAAAACCATTGTAAGGCATAATCTTTTAAGCTCCAAGGAAATATCTTGGTAAGTAGCCAGTCATTGGGTACATAATCCAAGCATGCTACATGAAAATATCTCAAATGTGTCTCTAGATCACCCTCACCATCATAAAGAGTAAGATTGGGTTGAATAAATCCTTGTGGCAAGGGTGTAGAGGCAATGTCATGTGCCAATGGTGTATGCAGAAGAGCAAAAGAATCCAAATCCTGTATAGGTCTAGTGGTACCTTGCTTAAGATGTTGCACCTTAGATTAAAGAGATCGTATCTCTTACATAAGGGCTATAACATTAGGAGATAGGGATTTAGTAGCTACAGCTGGTGGCAAGGAAGAAGGTTGGGCTGCTATAGGGGGTTATTTAGACAAAGTTACCCCCATAGTGTTATTTACAACTAGATGCTTCATTGTTTGAGACGATTTCCCATTGGTTATTTTTTGGTTTTATTCTTGTAAAATTTTAAGCATGTCATCTTGCATATCTAGATGTTTGGTTAAGATTTCTTGAAGTTCTTTTTTATCAGTTTCATCAAAACTGGTATATTGAGACATTGGTAAAGTAGGAACACAATTTAAAATGTTTTTAAATGTTTTGCAATATGTTTTAATAGGCAATGTGCTAGAAAAGGAAATTACTTAATATAATAAATGCAAATTCTAAAAAATAGTGATTTGGAGTTTGTGCAAATAATATACTAAGCTGCCAAACATGTAAGGTGATACCTCAAAAGCAAGTAGGTGCTAGTATATGCAACTAGGGATTTTTAAGAAACATTATTTTCAAAATACTATGAGATTTTTATTTGAAATTGATTTTCTAAGTTAGATTTTCAATTAAAAATGTATAAAATGATGCGAAAAGTATTGAAAAATAACTGAGAATGTATTTGATGAAACTAGGGTTTGAAAAGATTTTTTTTTCAAAATTAGTATAATAATTTAAAATTTTTTGACAAAATTTGTAGAATTTTATTTGAAAAATTTAGGAAATATTTCTAAAATTAGCAATATATATTTCCTAGTGGCTTGAAAGTGTTTGTATTCAAATAGGACCTAATATGTGAAAACTAAGATTTGGGTGAATTTATTGAAAATATTTCAATTAATTTGTAGTTTTTTTATTTTCAAATTCAAGAAAAATTAGGAAAATATTAAAAAAAATAGAAATAATTAAACCTATGTTTTTCAGGGTTTTGTGCAAAAATTCAAAGTCAGTTGGGTTCACCAAATGTTTTATTGTTTTCAGAATATTAGATTTATATTCCTAAGTAATAAAGGGGTTGAGTAATGTAAATCAATAAATAAATATGCAAGAATTAACCTATTGATTTATGTAAATAGATTATATTTTTAAGTTTTCTAATTATAGAAGGAAGTGAGATAAATTAGAACTTAGCTTATTTTGGTTTATTTGAACTAAGACAAGGTCTGATAGTAAATGAGAAAGATTAAGAAATAGTCAAAAATAGGTCTTTGGAATTCATTTTTTGATTGAACAGGAGTGTCAAAAATAAGACACCCTACTATCTAGTGTTATAGTCCTATTCAGGCTCTATTTTCCTAAGGATGAAAGCTTTCTAGGTTCTATTCAGAATGTCTATGTTACCTTGTCACTAAAATTTTAGGGTCTGGGATCTTGTGGAGCTCATTGTGTGCCTGTTTTAATCTTCAAAACTCTTAGGAGCTCTTGGTACTTGAACTAGAATGTAAACTTGGAAAAAATAGATAAGGGGTTAGTGTGTAAAGGATACGTTGGATGCACTTCACACCCCATGTGTGGGCATGATGCCTACATACTAATACTCTAAAGATTGATCAAGATAATGTAGGTCTCCCATTGAAGTGATTGGTGCAATTTATGTTTTATCAATGAAACTAGAATTTAAAACTGGTTGTGCTTCAGTTGGATATGGACTAGTGCAATGACTTTAGTAGGCTTTGAATAATACTAGAATGTTATATGCAAAGAATAAGGAGGAGTAATTAAATGTACTTGCTTGTATTCTTGTGTATCTCTTGAAAATGAGTGCCCACCCTTATAAATGGACTTAGAATGGCATTTTATAAGGAAATAAATGATCATGGGTTAAATGAATTTATGTTAGGCTAACAAGGAAAAAGATAAGGAACTAGAAGAATTTGACTATTAGGATAAAAAGAGAACTTGGACAACAATGCTAAAAATATGACACCTTAGGTTTCAGTCCACCTATCTTATTTGGGCACTATTGTCCTAAGGGGATGAGACCTAAGGGGATGGATGTAGGTCTGAAAGGGATACCTAGGTTTAAAAAATCTAAGTTTGGAAAGCTTTGAATGACTAAGAATCAATGAAATAAGTAGCCTAGAAGGGTTGTGTGAGCCAATAGGAGGACCTATGGATTAGGTGTCTTAGCCATACTAAAGTTGTACAATTTCACATTTTACATAACTACCGTTCACTAGAATGTTTATCCCTTTTAATTTAGGTTTGAATTAAACTAATGTAATTAAAATATTGAAATTAAAATGTTGTTATGTATTGATATAATAATGCAATAAAATCAATACATAGTAAACTACAAAATTTATAGAAATTAGAAACTTGCTAAAAATAGTAAAAGGCCTAAGGATGCACAAACCTCCATAAAAATGATTAAATACTTACTATATAAAGAGTCCACTGGTAGGAAAATTATAAATAAAATATATTAATCATGACACATCCAAAATTATAACTTTAAAATTTATTGGGACATGAGTGCACTAAGAGGACAAGGCCACACTACAAACTTGTCCATTGTCTGTGGAACAATACAAGTTAACTTTACAGATGGTTTTTCAATTTGGGTTCATAAATTTTCAGATATATACTAATAATAACTTGAGGAGGTGTATTTTATGTGTAGGGGACCTAAAAATAATAAAAACCTAGTCCTACACATGCACTATATATTATTCTTTTACTCAATGTGTAGTGTTTTTTGTAAGGTTCCCTTAAGTGAAGTACTGAGTAGTATTGATGTGATTTTATAGGGGTATATTTAAATTATTTTTTATAAATGGAATTTTAAAAAAGTGTGAGAGATTTGTTATTATCTATTTCAAATTCAAAAAGTAGTCATTGGATTTTACAAGATAATAGCCCACTTGGGGATAGGGCTACATCGTAGGAATGTCTACCTAGTGCATACTTGTCCTAGAAGGTCAGGAACCTCTAAAATGTGATGACAATGATGTGAGAAAAATAGGGATGATTTGAGATGAAATAGGGATGTATGTATTATATTTTCATTTCTTACAAGATAGTGTAGTATTTATTATAGGTTTTGAGTTAGCGAAGTGGTGAATAAACCAAGGGTACAGATGATAATAATAAATATTGTCAAAATTTTAATGATTAAATTTATGTGTCTATAGGTATAGGTAGGTGATCCTATTTCTTCTTAAAATATGTGTGAATATATAAGTATGATGATATGCATGAGAACCTAAAATCCATCTCCTTCATCTAAAACCCTAGGTCAAATTATGAGAGGTTAAAATCTATAAAAACTTAGGAAGTGTAATAGACTGAGCTAACCAAGTCACCCTCAATTATGATTAACCACTATATACATATGCAATACTATGATTATGGAATTTAATACACATGTATCTCTTCCCCTTATTGTGAATGTGCAACTATGATCCTTTTCTATATGAATACACCAAATGATCTAGATTTCAACACTTGAGATTGTTTTCTCTTTACTTTGCTTTATATGCTTCAGACTTAGTTGATGACTACTCCTAGTGACTAATTTGAAATTTGGGAATAATAGGGAAGTTTTTCTCAATGTGAAATAATGTATATATTCTTGATAAATAAGGTTCAAATGTCAAATAATTACATATTTTATTTTTATTTATATGTATTTATTTGGGTGATTTCTCATGCCACTAAAATTTTAGGTAGACGGGTTGACCCATAAGAATGATTTGATTTTCAAAATTGATAGTTATTGGGTGAAGGACATAACTATCATATTTGGTCGATAACATCTAGAGGCTATTGATTGAATCTAATGTGCTTATCTAGGAGATAATAACATTTTTCTAATGATTTAGACATGTTTGAGTATGCTATTTTCCTTGTTTGGCACAAAATTGGAGAATTCCTAAGGTGACTGATAAAAAATTGGAAGGATTGGACCCATAGATCGTATGTGGAGGTAAGATAATGGTGATTAAGAGGTATTAATGTGTGCACAAGTCATGTATGATTAAGGTAGGTCAAAAGTGACATTACAAAGTGTTTAATGTTATACTTTACTTTCTATAGGTTATTGTTCTTTATTTTGAGTTATTTTATCTCATGAAATGCAAATAGTCTTTCTTTGGAGATAAAATGTAATGTAATCATGATTAATATCAAGTGTTGTAAGAATTAATATTATCCATGTTTTTAATTGGAATTATATTCCAATTCCGTATAGATATAGGGGCAAAAATTCATTCATGTCCATGTTTCTACATGGCAAGTTTTAAAATTTCAAAGTTCAAGTTACAACTTGAAAAGGTACAAAGTTTCAAATTAAATCTAGATATATCTGTAGTGGTGTGATTCATAAATTTAAAAGTGCACCATGTTTGATTATATTGACATTGGTCATCTATGGATGCACTTTTTAGAACCTAGTGTGTGGTTCCATCTCTTTATTTTTATTTCTCATTAGAGTCTAGTAACACTCAACAGTAAGTAAATGAACCTTCCTTAGAGCAATATTTAAAAGTGAAAGCACATATGTGACTAGTTTAAAAGCCTCACTCATTGAGACTTGATCATTCCTAATTTATCCATGAGCTAGTACAATTATGGTTTTAGTGACACCCAAAGACCTATTGGTGTTCTATATTTTCACCCTAGGAAGTAAAAGGATTGTTTAGATCTTCCTACTCAAATATAGTCCAACATGGGACTGATCCTAGGCTATGGGTATCCTAATAATGGATCAGACCTCCAAGTAATGTCAAATCCTTTTAGATCTATCACCTAAACTAAACCTAAACTAGCACTTGCTTTGAAAAGGGGAAGAGATTTTGACAATAAATTATACAATCATGTAAAAGAGGTGTTTCAACAATGATTTTATCACTCAAATTTGCATGATACACACTATGTGATACATTCAAGACCAAATAATATCAATTTCACATAAATATTTTAGAATAAGGCATTAACTAGTTATCTAATTTAGCATTGGAGGGAAAATATCTACTTTCAAGCTAGACAACAACCTATAAATTTCACTTATAATGACTTATGAGAAATAATAAGCACTTCTTGAAGGTGATAAAAACTTATACATAGACAAAAAACATACATTCACTTAACCACAATACATGAATTCATGTAACACACTTCAATCTAGCTTAGAAAATGATGGAATTCAATCTTTATTACATCAAAAGGTATTACATGACAAATTTTGACAGAGTCTATCATATTAAAAAGAGGGATCCATTTTAAGGCTTGGAAGCTTGTATTTATAAAAAGGAGAAGGAGAGAGAACTAAGCAGATAAAAAACATTGAATGAGGTCCAACTACTCTTGATGGATTAGCATTCTCAAGGATGATGAGTCATGACCTTATCAATAAGAAACCAATTATGTAAAAGAATTGAATGCTTATTTCCCTTATCTAATTGTTAGGTATCTTCTTGGAGCTCCATGTTATTATCTATCCAATTTGTTGAATGAGGATCATGTCTTGGAATTGGCTAAATTATGCCACATCTACTTTGAAGCCAACTGTACCTACTCATTAAAAAAGTGACCCATGATGATAGGTGGGACATCTCTCCATGGTATGTATTTTATCCAATATCAAACATAGGTATATATATAGGTGAAAACCAATATAATTATTTTCTTTCATATTGTCACAGTATCCATGGAAACCTACAAATTTTTTGACTTTGCTTTACAATCACTGGTCTATCCTCGACCTCTATATCAAGCCCAAAATACCTATTCTACCTATATGAAAGTCTGTTGGTAATGATTGGTCTCTAAAATGTGACCCTAGTTCAAACTTGGGTTGCCCTCAAGCTTGGTTCCTTGACATTTGCCTTGCCTAGGCCTAAAGTAACTTCTTTGACTTTCATTGAAAATTTCTTGAGCTCACTTTTGTTTATTGGCTATCGATTGCCAACTCTGACCATTTACATTATGCCCAACTATATTTATGCTTATTTGTCCCATAAATATGTTGAATAATTAACATTTCTTGCACTGTTAGATCTTAATGTATGATTAAATGTAATTCATTGATCTTTTGGGGACCTACTAACACTATCAGGCTGCCTCACTATATTAATC
The DNA here is from genome assembly GCA_037957365.1 of Torreya grandis. Taxonomy (NCBI): domain Eukaryota; kingdom Viridiplantae; phylum Streptophyta; class Pinopsida; order Cupressales; family Taxaceae; genus Torreya; species Torreya grandis. The sequence continues at coordinate 2,103,934 of JARHVA010001971.1, read as the reverse complement.
AAGGTGTACGATTGAATACAAGCCATTGATCTTAGACCTATTTGAAACCCCAATGAATAATTTATGATTATTAAATTTTATGTTCACATGAACATCATTCAAAATACCTAAAAAATTATTTGACATCCTATTGACCATAAAATTTAAACTCCAATGGATTTTTGCTCTAATGGATTGGTTTTATTCGCTTATTTTTATGCCACTACCTCTGTTCATCTGGTAAAATAATCTATGGTAGTTAGGATCCAATTGTATTCTAATATTGAAGGGGGATTAATAAGACCAATAATTTCCAATTCCCATTGGACAAAGGGTTAATTTATTGATATTAGCTAGAGAGGTAAGGCTGTAAGCTTAATTTTTCCAATAAACATAGCACATTGTCTGCATTTCCTAGTCCATGCATGAAAATCAGCAAATAAATTTGGCAAATAATACTCACCTCTCATGATATTATGCGCTGTGATCCTTGATAAATAATGTCCTCCACCATGTCCATCATAGAACTTCTCAAGCAACCTTTGTGTTTGGCATGGGTCTATGCATCTTAGCAATATGCTATTAAGACCCTTTTTGAATAATACATTATCAATAAGAAGAAAATGAATTGAAAATAATATAAAATATCTCTTCTTTGAAGGGGTAAAATGAGAATTATAAACACCATCTTGTAAGTACCTTACCATATCTTGGAACCAGCTAGAAGGTGAGGCCCGATCAGTTGCAAGTTCTTCATCATTTGACATCATAACTATCCCATTAGTCTCCTGCAAGTCTTGGGCTAGATGTTCATAAAGTCCTTTGCCTCTAAATAGCTTTGTGACCTTTATCTCAACATCATATTCCATGAATTTGGTTATCCAACCAACTCTCTTGTCATTTATATCTTTGTTTAGGAGGAAATCCTTGACAATTGGATGTACAACTATCAAATGTATCTTATTATTGGAGAACAAGTACCTAAACTTCTTAAGAGACCTTATGACTAAATTTACATGCTTCTCAAAAATATAATACCTTTTTTCATATTCTTCTAAGCCTTGACTGAAGAAGGCTATTGGCTGATATAAAGTCTCTTTATTCTGCTACATGAGAATACCTGAAATTATGTCAATGTTAGCATAGGTGTATAAGAAGGAATCTTTTGTGAAGTCAAGGTTCAGGAGCGTAGGAGCACTGGCTATGGATTTATTGATCTCTTCAAATCTTCTTATTCCTTCTTTGGACTAACTTAAACTCTAACCCTTATTTATCATGGCTATGAGTGGCCTATCTAAATTATAAAAAGTTAATATGTATCTCCTTATGAAAATGATATTGCCTAAAAATATTTGCAAAGCTTTCTTGTGCTTAGGCAATGAAAGTGAAATAATTGACTTTATCCTATCAAGATCTATGCTTAGACCATATTTTAAAATTACATGTCTAAGAAGCCTACCTTCATGATAGAGAAAACACACTTTTTTGGATTCAAAGATACTCCAAATTCCCTACACCTTTCAAACACTTGTCTGAGGTGAATCATATGCTCATAATCACTATTATGTCATCTAGATAAGTATAAACTTGTTGAGGAGACCCTGAAATGCCATGTCTATGGCTTTTTGAAAAGTGCCTTGAGCATTGTACAAACAAAAAGGCATATTTTTGTATGAAAATTTCCTCCACTTTGTGGTGAAGGTTGTTTTGAATTTATCTTCTTCTTCGACCAAAATATAGTTATATCTACTATAACCATCCAACAAGGGTAACATTTTTGAACCTGCAACTAGTTGTAAAATCTTCTCCATTAATGACAATGGATAGTGGTATTTAAAAGAGGCATTTTTCAAGTCATGAAATTCAACACATAACCTTATTTTACTATTCTTTTTCTATACTGGAACAAGGTTTGCCATCCAAGTTGAGTGCTTAATTGGAAATATTATAGCTGACTCAATGAGTTTATGTAGTTCAATTCTCATCAAATGTTCAAGCTTTGGGTTAATATGCCTTTGTCTCTATTTGACTGACCTAGTCTCATCTTATAAATCAATGGTATGTTAAGCTAGACTTGGATCAAATTCTTTAAGCTCACTTTATAACCATGTGAAGATATCTACAAAACTTGAACATAACTTAACAAGAGTTTATTTCTCTAAAGATGTGCAAAATTTACCCAACTTTAAATTCTTACTAGTTGAAATCTCTACATTTATATAATGTTATTCATTGTTTGATAAACAAAACTCTTATTTTCTCAATTCATCATCTCTATTAAATATGTTTTCAAGGGTGACCAACCCTTTAGGCAACTTGTTTGTCTTTAATTATACAATCTGGTCACCATACTGTTGTAAATGCTTGTCTTGATTCCTTGAGGAGAACTCATCTTCCTCTTGTAAGAATCTAACAATCTGAATATCATCTTAAAATACTTTCCAATTTTTATGATTGTATAGGATAAAAGGTCGCATAATTACCTTGATGTGTGATTGAACTTTTTCATTTTTTATGTCATCAAGGATACTAAATTATGACCCAATGGTAGCTAGTCTATTTTCATGCTTGTTCTTATTTATTGATATGGCCTGAATATTGAAAGCTTTAAAGTCTTCAAATAGGTCCCATACTTTATCCTTATATGACTTAAGTAGTTGGTTCTTGAATATATTAAGTCCCCTTACTTGGTCAACTACTGACTCACTATCTCCAAAAACTTGTATAGAATTGACTTCATCTTTCTTGCAAATTACAAACCATGCACTAGTGCTTCATATTCAGTAACATTATTGTAACAACCAAACTAACACTTTAGAGAAGATAAATAACTTTGATTGGATGGAGAAATTAACATCATTCCAGTTACAGTGCCATGTTTGTTTTTGGATCCATAAAAATATAGTTACCATAGGCCATAATTAGGTTGATCATCTTTCATAATGTTAGAATTGGTGCATTATTTTCATGAAGACAATAGACACCAAGTCATCCTTTTTCAATTAACTTGTAGGTATCATGTCCATGAAAATTAGAGGCCCATTTATTAAGGAAATAATTTGGGACTCCATCTAGAGGTGATTCATATTCCACCTCACTATTTTCTAGTACTTTGTTTGAGATGACATAATTAATGTTCACCATACTTGGCATATATGAATCCAAATGAAATATTGAAATAGGTTCAAAATTTATTGTTGCCTTAGTACCATACTTTATTATAAACATTAAATAGGTCCAACTAGCTAACAAATACCCTCTAATATTTGAAGTAAAATCTCTTGATAGACACATGGAAAAATAGGGAGGAAAGTCCATTACAACTACAACTTGTTATATAATAACATTTGGGAAAGAATGTAATGTCAATTTTAGATATGTGATTATGCCTAATGTCTTTGTTGGTAACCCATCTAATTGTAATACTCCCTTGGTTTTTGGATCATAGATAAGACTAAGCTTGTCTATAATTTATTTGAGCATGACAATTCTACTAACTCCACTATCTACCAAACAATTATGGACTAAGTAGTCACCAAATATCAAAAAGAGATAAAAAGAGGTGTTATATTTGATTTGACATTGGTTTTGTCCACATTTGTCATGTTATGTACTTGCTAATTAGGTTATTTAATTTGTTGGTTTGAATTGGCCAAGATAACTCCATGTTTCTTAACTGGTGTTTTAGATACCTTAAGATATGAAAGATCTTGAATAAACATGTATTTTTTCCCTAAAATTAAATGGAATCACACATTATAATTCTAACATTTTATTTCTTCATTTGATCTAATATTCTGAATGAGGTTCCATTAACCTTTAGCTGCAACTTTTGAGCCATTAGTTGTTCTTTAGTTAGAGGTATTTGGGGAACCTTCATTGCCTCTGCATTCTAAATATTATATGCTATAAGAACAACAAATTTATCCTTGAAAATATTTGAAACAAAATTATGAACACTATAAGTATTTCTCATATCTTGAGCTTCCTCAATTGCTCTTCTTTTAACTCTGGTAAGAGCTTCCACTTGCCATTTGTGTTGCTAGTTTCACCAAATTGGTTGAATGCAATAGGATCATCCAATTATGAATTAACATTGATACCATCAAGCTACCATATAATTTGTTGAGATTCTCCTTGGAATCCCATATTCATGTCTTGATACTGACAACCTTGAAGAGAAAACTCTTCTTATGTCATTTGTGGCATAATAATATCTTTTGATACCAAGGCTTGATTTTGAGTGTCATTTAGATTTGAAGGTTTCCAACCTGGATCTTGCATCAAGTTATTTTGAGGAACAATAAATTTTAAACTGGAAGGTACATTAGGATCAAGGGATGCATATGGCTTAGTTTGGGTTATGGATCCTTGATTTTGATAAGGTTGCCTATTATCCTTGAAACCTTGATAAGTAAGTTGTTGGTTATTGAAACACTAATAAGTATTATAGTTTTTCTACTAATAAGGTCTACCTTGGTACTATTGTCTCTTGAGTTTAACAATATCATTTATAAAATCTTGTAACATGGTTTTCAAATCACCAATATCACTAGATTGATTAGGAGGGGTTACAACTTAAACTTTTGGAGATGGAATAGGATCTATAGATTGAACCTAAGGAACTTGAGGAGGAGGAACAAGTTAAAATTATAAGAATATGGGCATTATAGGTCTTAGAGCAAGTTTACCATCTTGTATTAAGCTATTTTCTGCTCTTATTACAATCTCATAGGTATTTGGCAAGGTATTAACACCCATAGACTATATCATGACATTTATATTAGAATTAAGGGCCTCAAGATAGTACAAAAATGCATACTTTGGAGATGGTATAACCAATGCATGGATCCCACTCCATGTTTTATGGAATTTGAGGTTAAAATTAGACATGAATTCATGGGGTTACCTTTGTATGGTAGTTAGTTGTTCAACCAAATATAGATGATCAAGATTGTCTCCAATTGCCTAACTAAGGTTGTACCTAAATCATTCCAAGTATCAATGGGGGTAAATGGAAGATTTATATACCATTTTAATACTTTTCCTTTGAAGGAGGTAGCAAGCAATTTGATAGCCACATTATCTTCAGTAATATTGTGAATAGAACATAGGTTGGCAACATCTTGGATAGGCTCAATAGTAGTAGTTTTATCCTATTCTCTTGATAAGAAAGGGATAATTTTTAGGGAAGACTTACGGATGTAATCATATTGGGCTAAATTCAGGGGACTATCCCTATTAAATGTGGCAAACACTTGATTCTTGAAAACCATTTGGGTAAAAGGGATTTGGCTTATGGGGACAATAGATTAGACTAAAACAATATAATGACTAGGAGATGAATTTTGATTTGGAGGATAAGGTATTTTACTATTGAATCTTGATATTTTATAATAAGTAGAAGGCAATTCAATATGTTCAAAAAGAGTACCTTTACTTGATTATTTTGTTGTAACCTTTGGCATGAAAGCACTGTCTAGAGGCTACTATGAACTTTACAACTTGAATAATCTTCAAATTTTGATGATGGTAGATGCCTCTTCCTTTTGTAATTTATTCTTCCCAATATTCAAACTTAAATTATGCCAAAGAATTTGGTCCCACCAAGCATGCCAAAACTATTGTTGTTCTCTATTTATACCCTAGCTGAGTAAGGGGATTGTTCAGATCTTCCTACTCAAATCTTGTCCAACATGGGACTGATCCTAGGCTATGGGTATCCTATTAATAGATTAGACCTTCTAATAAGGTCAACTTTCTTCTTGATCTATCACCTAAACTAGCACTTGCTTAGAAAAGGGGAAGATATTTTGACAATAACTTATAAAAACATGTAAAAGACATGATGCACCAATGATTTGATCACTCAAATTCACATAATACACATTATGAGACACATTCAAGACCAAAGAATATCAATTTCACATAAATATTTTAGAATAAGGTATTAACCAGTTATCTAATTTATCATGAAAGGGAAAATATCCACTTTCAAGCTAGACAACAAACTATAAATTGCACTTATAATGACATATGAGAACTACTAATCACTTTTTGAAGGTGAGAAAAACTCAGACATAGAAAACTAACATACATTCACTTAACCACATTACATGAATTCATAGAACACACTTCAATCCAACTTAGAAAGTTATGGATAATAACTACTTTTAGTGGCATTTTTTCAAGTTTTGCATTAAAACATCTTTCATGATCAAGTTTTGCATCAAAATACAAAGTGTGTATACACACTTAGGTTTTCATCTAATTTAATTTAGTAATTTCTCTTTATTTCATCAGTAAAACAAAGTGGGGGAAAATGTAGACACAAAATTTAATCATTAAGTGGTTGAAAATGTTTAAACTTGACATCTTTAGCTTATTTTACCTAATCACCACTTTGTTAACTATAAATATCTATAAGAGACTTATTTACTCCACTTAATGTCTTATAAAAAAATGGAAAAATCATTCAAACATATTTGTTCTACTTATGTATTATTATAGGTAAATTTTAGTAGTACTTGACCTTTTGTGAAAGGACTGCACTAGGTGGATGGGATAAAAGGTTGACCCTATCCACTAGCACACCCTTATCTAAAGTACTCCAACAGTTACATTTTGAATTTGAAACACTCTATGTTGGCCCTCCTACACTTTTAGTAAATTTGATTAACATAAATATTCTAAATTTTCCACCATATAAGAACATCAAAGTCACTCAATAAAACCCCTCAAAGGACCCTAAAAAAAAGGTATTATTCTTTCCTATTCCGATTTTGATGCATTCTAATAGTCATAGACCAAGTTTGGAATCATTATATTATAGGTTAAGGGCACTCATTATAAAACATTCAAATTAATCTATCTAGTTTCATTCATATATCAAATTCAAGATTTACACACTTACTCTAGGAATGAGAACTGCATCTGTTTGAGGCACTTTTGGACTATGTAGATATCACTCATATTATGAGGGTTTTTTTGAGGATAGTTTAGTTATTCCCTTAACCCTACTCTCCCTTTTAACATTTAATTTAAATTTGGTTTATTATGCAAGAGATAGGGTTTTGATTTTGGTTTTATAGGTCTTCCATGCATCAAATCGGCACATGCATATTATCAACAAACCCTCTTAGATAGGGTTACACGCACCCAAATAAAAAATAAAACATCTGTGCAGTCAATCCCGACACTACTATGGTTTAAAGACAAGGCTTCAATATATCCTTATCTTCCTAAATCACCCTTGTCCTATTACATTATCAAATGTTGAATTTAGGTACGACGTTATTCACAAATCATTCTTATCAATTTCCCACTAGTAACCAACCTACATAGTCAACATAGAATAATTTTGAGGGATTTTTGCATATCTATTGATCAATTTACTATTTTTAGTTGATTCCCCATTTTATATTTTACTTCTAGAGCTGTGTATTTATTATATATCAATTTTAATAATTTAGATATATTAATTTGATTTATTCAATTCAAAAAAGAGTATACACTTACAAAATTATATTACTTTTCCAATTTATTGGTTGGCATATCAAATAATGCATACAATATTTAAATCGTAATATGTAATCATTAAAAAGATCATATTATTCTTAGTGAAGAGAGGAAATATGTTCAAATATAACTCTTAGTCATTTATTATGAATGTATTGTGCTAAAAATATTTCTTCTAATTATAGATATGTATGCAAAGAAACACTAAGCACATGATAAAACAAATCTAAGGCTTGACTTGATAGGACTTTAGGAAATGCTTTTAGTAGGACTGTCATTGATATTGTATTTTTGAATGGAAGCCATGATGTTTACAAGGTGCAAAGAAGGATTGACCATATCACTTAAATATTTGCATTTAGGCATTTTGAAGTCATAGGGATGTGGAGAATTAAGTATCTTATGTGCTATATGATTTCTAAATGTCACATTAGAATTTGTCCAAGAGTGATATGTAGTAATTTATAAAGTTTATTTAGCTGCTATGTGTTGTAAGTCACTTATTGCATTACTTAAATTAAACATTCATTAAAAATTGATGTTAAATATCTCAAGTGGTTTGTTGAGTGCTTGATTTTTTCAAATTTATAGTTTCCATGGGCTGTTATTCCTCACTCCAGTTGGAAAGATGAAGGTAAGAGGGTTTGTAAAACCCTAATATGGATGGTCAAAACCATTGAGTTCACCATTCATGTTTACCCTAATTCTAGTTTCATAAAAAATAATAAATAAATTAGTTGCAATTAAATAGATCTAAGCATATATGAGTGAAAGAAAAAATTTTAGATCTATCTAATAGGCTAGAATGAGAAACATCTCTAAATGCCATAATGATATTAGACTAAGCAATGTAAATTATAAAGGGTTAAGGAATGAGCAAACTTGTATATTATTCTATAAATCTAAACTTTTAGATTGAATATTATGATTGTATGGAACCCAATCATGAAATCTATGAACTACACTATTTTCCTTGACAAAATTGTACATTATGTGGGTGTGTCATGCACATACCCCACTATGACAGTCTTATTAGTGTAATTTATATCTAATTGAGGCCATGCCTATCATGCTAGGGTTTCACAACTTGATATTTCTATTACCTATGCATTGTTTCCATCTAGTTACGCATGTACCTTCACTTCACAAATTTGTTAACAAAAAAAGTGTAAAATGTATGAATATTCTCCTTAACCTAACTTTACATTCCTATTTTTTTTAAAAATAATGGAGTATAGGAACCACCAAGATAACATTGTAAACTATGTATCTCACACACATAAAATTAAAATTTTCCACATAATTTTGTGAGTGTGTGGATAAAATAGCTCGAGTGAGAGTTTTGAACCTTATCTTCCCTAAAAATGATGATGTAGCTACATGTAGTCTAATACCCTTTTTTGGCATAGGGAAAATGAAGAGAGCCCAAGATAGAATGATAATGTCTTTTAGTATATAGGATTTTATATGATGTTTGGTTGTAGGCTTGACTTTTGGTGTGACTTGTTTTAAAGTATTTTTCAATGTGTCATGTTGTGTGTAATTTTCTTATCTCTTTTCTATTTTTTTTAATGGATTTACAAGGATTTGTATTTTATAGGTTGACCTAGTATAATTTATGTATACTAGTCGACTAAAAGACATTATCACTCTATCTTGGTCTAAGTTAAAGGTGCATGATCAATGACAAAGTGTAAATGAACCCACATAGTTAAAATGGACAAACCTATATAATATGTGGGTTATTCTAATTTGGCCTATACAATCCAAAAATTTATCTTAGATAAGGGTTAAGCTCTATTGTCAAAGTAGATATGGCTAACAGGGAAATAGAAATCTAAATATGTTAACAGATACCTTTCTTAATAAGTGTTAAAGTATTTTTAAGCTTAATAGATCAAATTTATACCTATGTAAGATTGAGATTATCCTAAAAATGGGTTAAAATGTACAAATTTTCTAAATAAATTAAATTAATAAAAAAAATAAAAAATAAAAGTCTTGTACCAAATTTATATCTACATTATGTTTCTCCTTTTTTTTCTATAGTCCATAGAACCTTTATAAATAAAAGTAATAATATATTTAAATATAGTTATTTCTTATTTGTATATTACATTAAATAACAAATGGTAATCCCCTCCTTCCTTTAATTTTCCATTTTATTTTGGTTCCTTTTTTTTGGGACCCCATCAAGGAAAAATTAGTATTTTATATTTTCAAATATGTATTTTGTAGTACATGCCAATACCTCTCTTAAATTTTTTCCCATGAATACAAAATAGGTGCACACAAACACAATATAATTAGAGACTTAAATTTAACAAGTTGGAGGTGAAATAAAGATGAGTGAATGAATGAAAAAGCTTCCAGTAAATGTGAAACCCTAACATCTACAACTAACAAATTTCACCGTGGAGATCAATCCAATGCACCTTAAAATGGTAGCCAAGTAGGTTGGAATCACTTCTAACTTGGAGGTAGTGGCTCCACAATGATTGATCAATCTAACATTGAGGAAAATGGTACAAATACCAAAGAAAACACTTAAGCTATAGCTATAGAGAATATATAGTCAGATGAATCAATGTCAGAAGAGCTTTCACACTTTAATTTGGGTAAAACTCTAGAAATAAAAATTCTTAATGATGTTATTGATACTATTTTTGAATGCTAAAAAAATATTATTATTTTTCTTCTAAGAGGTATTCCTAGTGAAGCATATTTATATAAATGGGATCGTATGAATTGGGAAAATCAAGGATGGGAGATTGAAGCATTAAGAGGCCTAGGAAAAGGGTATGTCTCTTTTATGTTAAAATCAATAGATCATGCTCAAGTCATGTTGCAATATGGCACCTAGGTTATTTGTGGGAAAGTCTATTACCTCTAGGTTTGGAGCTTCAATTTCCATCTTGAAGGTCCATATTTCTCACATTATCCCATGTGGCTCAAGCTATCTTACCTTAATCTGGCTTTTAGACCTTTTTAAAAAGACATTGTGGCTTAGTTGAATAGAGTAATCTGGTGTGAGCATAACTCTGATAAATTTTCAAGTTTAATGGTTCATCTGAGGGTCTACATGGAAATAGACTTGAATAGACCATTACTTGAGAACATTAAACTTATTAGCCCAAGTTTTGAATTGGATCAACCTTTAGTCTATTTGAATAAGCCATATGCATGCTTTTATTACCAGAAAGAAGGCCATATGATTTGTGAATGTCCTATCAGGAAGATTAAATTCACTTAGTCACCCTTGAATTCCTCTCTGTCTAGTGGCCATCTTATCTCCCCCAACCAAGAAACTCTTCCTTCCATCTCTCAACCTTCTCCTTCTCCTAACCCATGTATTCCTTTCATTTCCCTTATTGAGTCTATCCCTTCATTTAAATATGTGGTTATGTCAGATGAGTGAAGAATGGTTAGGAATAGGAAAGAGACATTTAGCGCTTCTTCTCTTCTTATCTCTCATTCTTCATCCTGAGATCACTCACCCTCACCCCCTCCTTCATCTCCCAAACCCTCTATCTGTGAATCCATCCCAATACTTCATCATTCTTATCCTCAACCTATTACTCATGATTTCTCTTCCCCTCCCTATTACCCCCCTCATAGATCTAGATCACCTTCTTTTTCCCCTAATGATTGACAACCCAAGGATCATGATGTTACTTTTGATAATAATTCTAATGTGTTGACTCAGGATGATGATTCTATTAATCTCCATCATGAATTATAACTCACTCTCTTGGAATGCAAGAGGTATTTCAATCCATCATCGTAAATTTAAAGTAAAAGAGGTGGTTATGAAATATAGGGCCGATGTGTTATTCCTCTAAGAAGTCAAGCTCAGTAACACTATACTTGAGGTGTCTTTACATAATGTTTAGAAAGATGTTTTTTTCTGTGTACATCTCATATAAATGGCAGATGTGGAGTTGTTATTGGGATTTCACCATGGATCTCTAATCATGTCATTGATAAGGGTGAAGAACCTTCACATTTTTATTTGGAACATTATTTTTATCAATGGACAACTCATTGGATTTTGCTATATTTATGCCTCAAATTTCACTAAAGAATGAATTAAGCTTTGGGATTGGTTGTACAATAATTTACTTGCTACGGATTGGATATTAAGTGGCGATTTTAATATGGTGGAGCATCATCAAGACCATAGTTAGCCTAAATAACATTATCTCAACAAAGAAGAATTTGATAATTGGCTGTTATGCCAAAATTCCTTGGGTGTTGTTGACCCCATTCATGAAAAATTCACTAGCCACTCCATAAATTGGTTCACTTAGTCTAATTATAGGATGGGAGGTGATAGGAAATTGAGCAGGCTAGACATATTTTATTTATCTCCTATTTTACTTTTGTTCCATGGCTCGATGGGTTTCTGTGTTCAGGTGGACTATTCTACCACCCTTTCGGATCACTAACCCATTTTTTGTAGCATTTCCATGTCTCAAAAGTTAAGTATTGAAAATTCCCTCCCCTTCAAACAAAATATTTCCCACTTAAAGAATCTTGTTTGTCATGTTTCCCTTGAGGGAATATGGATCTCTATACCCAAATCAAAGGAAGGGGATTCTTGGATTGATTGGTGGTGTGCAACCATTTCTCAATGCACCACTTTTCTTCACTCATTTGGTAAAAGAATGGTTTAGAAACAAAAATGAAGGGAAAAATATCTCCAAGGGAAACTTGTTCATGATAGAAAACTTTTTAATACTGATCCTAATAATACCAAACTTTAAACTTTGATTAATGCAATAGAATCACAACTATGTAAAATTGATAATTATAAAGGTCAAGGGGTTAAAATCATATCCATATTACACTAGATCAAATAATGTAACAAGGGTACTAAGTATTTTTTTAACTACCTTAATTACAAACATAAAAAAGAAAGAATTGGTGCTATAAGGGATGAGTATGATGTGATTCAATCTAATCCTTTAGATATATGTAACTTACTTAAAAGGTTCTATGAGGAGCTTTTCAAAGATGACCAATGATAAAATATTCAACAAACCCTTGAGGATGATGTTAAGAAGCATATTTCTAACAAAATAGACTCTGAATATAGTCATTTTTCAGATAGAATTATTTATTTAGAAGAATTGGAAAAATCCCTTTTCTCTATGGCCCCTTACAAAAGTCCAGGCAATGATGGGATTTCAATGGAATTCTATCAGGCTATGTTGCGTCTTATTAAGGAAGATTTTTACTGCCTTTACCTGGAAGCTTTTAAGAAAGGATCATTAGGAGAAAACATTAATGGTGGCATAATCAAACTCCTTCCTAAAGGGAAAAAGGAAGATACTATATCTGATTGGTACCCTATCACATTACTTAATACCTCTTATAAAATCATTGTAAAAGCTTAGGCTATGAGGATTAAACCAGTGTTGTAAGGAATTGTAAGAGCTAAACAAATGGGGTTTCTTGCAGGAAGATATGTCCTTGATAATCTTATTCTTGCATGGGAAACATGTGAATGGGCTCAAAAAATGGGAAAAAATGCTATTTTGATTAAGCATAATTTTAATAAAGCATATGACAAAATACGTTGGAGTTTTATCCTTAAAATGTTACAATGGTTGGGTTTTGGTCCTAAAATTTGAGCTCATGTTCAAATGTTATTTCAAGATGCTAATGCTTAGATCATTATTAACAATATGATGGCATACCCATTTCTATTATAGAGATCCATTAAACAAGGATGCCCCTTAGCTCCATTCTTTTATGTCCTTACAACTGATGCCTTGGGTTATCTATTTCAATATGCCAATCAAATGAAGCTCATTTCATGAATTTTTATTCCTCGTAATTTTTTTATAATTAATTCACATTATGTTGATGATAGCTTTTTATTCCTATAAAATTTTGAAAATGACATCTCTAATATGATGGCTATTTTAGAATTGTATTGTGTAGTTTTATGATCTAATATTTCTAATGATAAAATAAATTTTTTGATGATCCAAATAGGGTCCATTCCTCTATGGATACCTCATGAATGGAAAAAAATTAAACATGGCAAGATTACGAGGTATCTTGGGATCCCTTTTGGTCTTAGAATTTATCTTTCTAATATATGGAATTGGTACCTCAACAAAGTTAAGAACAAACTTTTTAGTTGGGTGAATAAATTCCGCTCTTTGGAAATAAAGATCCAAGTAGATAACATTTTTTTTATTTCCACACATTTTTATTACTTATCTTACTGGATGCCTTCAAAAAACATTTATGAGGACTTAATTAAAATTATCCATTGATTTCTCTAGGCTAAATAGGATAGTAATGTTGGTTTTATATCTACATCATGAGCGTACTATATTCAGTGTAAATGTAAAGGTGGTTTAGGCATTATAGATTCAAAAACATAAAGGGTTTGTTTAGCATCCAAATGGATTGTTAGAGTCATAAGAGGTGAAGAATCATGGAAAATTCTTATACGAAATAGAATTAGCCGAGCTACAGTGAAAGTCAAATGGTAGTCAGTGGGATGGCTGGACAAAATTATCCATGCTTCATTCTTATCTATGAAAGCTTTGCCACCCTTACAATCTATTTGGAAAGCTTAACAAAATACTTGTCACTTCTTAAAATGGAGGAATGCCTCTTTACAACATTGGTTCAGCTTTTCCACCTCTTCTATTTAGTGGAACAAACATATTCATTATTAGGGTCAACGCCTTGCCTTAAACTATCCTAAACAATCTTGTTTTTTATTTAATAAGGGATTTTGTTGTGTTGGAGATCTTTGGGATTTTTCTACATTGATTTGGTTACCACGACAGACTATTGAAACTTGATTTGGCCTGAGTAAATATAAACCATTTTTTAATTTTTTTACAGTCCTTAGTGCCTCTAGAATTATCTATGAAGTTATGTACCCTTGTCCAATATAATTTTTTGAAAGTCTGGTTATGGTTGGCTTCTTATCCTTTTATTTTATTTTCCTTTAAAGAAGGTATACATCCATTTGCTTCCTAACTTGCCCTTAAAGCCTCGATTGAACAACAAATGGAACTGTAGGTTTAGTGAAAGGTATTGGATAAAACTCACTGCTCAAATTTGGAAATCAAAAATTTATTTTGATGCTTAGTTGATGACTTGTAAGATACTAAATTACAAACTTCCCATTGGGGATAGATTAAAATGTATAATGATCCAACCTATCAACTGTCTCTTTTGTCAACAACATGAAAGTATGAGATATATTTTTTGGGGATGTTCATTTTTGAAAAAATAATGGAATTTAGTGTTTTGTGACTTACCTGCTATTTTTGGACATAAGCTTAGCTGGAAAGAGGCCTTACTAGGGGTTAAATTGCATGATAATGTTATAACTAATGGTGTTAGACATGTTATTTTGAGGCACCTCTGGAGGAACAACAACAAAACATTTTTTGATCATAATGATCATTAGGATTTTGTAATTCTAAGGCTTTACTCTGATGTGATTTTTTGTCTTGTTTCTTTCTTCTCTCAATGTCAGGCTGAATCGAAGAAGAATAGAGTGGTGGATCTCCAGATTCAATAAATTAAACACCAAGTGGAGAAGTTGCTGAGTAATAAGAGTACTTGTATCGCCCAGGGCTTAAAGTCTCTTCTACATGATAGTTGATAGGCCTTTGTTGTGGTTGTTCTGGTCTAGAGCAGACTTTATGATGCTGTATTGTAAATTTTATTCCATGTTATGACTATTTTTGATGACATATGATTGTTACCAACAATATTTTATATATTATTATTGCTTTTTTATAGTTTTCAAATACTACCAACAATATCTTCTTCTGAACATTGAAATCTTTATGTACTTTTACATTTATTTTAATAAAAAAATAATAATATGTTTAAAATATAATTGTTTTTCATTTATATATTATGTTAATTAACAAATGGTAATGCCCTCCTTCCTTCACTTTTCCCTTTTATTTTGGGTCCCTTTTTTTTTAGGGACCCCATCAAGGAAAAATTAGTCTTTTATCTTTTTGAATATGTATTTTATAGTATATGCCAATACCTCTCTTAAATATTTCCCCACGAATATATCCATGCAAACTAGGTGCACACTAACACAATATAGTTAAAAATTTAAAGTGTGCACTTACATAAAGGTAGTTTTAAAAATTGACCGATCCAATCAACTCAAGACTAAGTTAATTGTCACATCATTGCATCATTCATTAAAGTATCTCCCTTAATTTTGTGTGAGAATGGTGTACCTTGGTAGGGGAAAGGTTCCAGTAGCCGCACACCCTAACTTTAGACAACAAATTAAGGTATCATAACATTACATTAGATTTTGGATTTTTAACTTATTTTAATATGTCATTTAATTACTTATAACTAAGATTTCAAGGTCTAACACATTATACATTTTAAGATATAACCGATTTTATCACGAGAGGTCATAGAATGCATTTTTTAAACCTATGATCAAAACTTAACCTTTTGAGTACTAATAGTTATGCATTAGAGTATCAATACCTAAGTCTTACTTGTCAAGATGTGATTGGTTTTTTTTGATCCAGAGGTATACCTGATCCCATTTGGGCAACTGCGACTCTTCATTGGAGCGAGCGGAGGTGAGACTAGTCCTTTGGGGGTTGACGATGGGGCTCGCACACATCGGTCAGTCATTTTAACTCAGGGCGCGAGAATCGACCTTGAGACTTATGTAGGAAGATTCCAAAGCCCTTAGCCAACTACGCCACCCGTGTGGGACTTATATGATTACTTTTAATTTTATAAAATAAATGTTAAACAAGTATTAAATATTGCATGTTCAATGTCCAATACACTTTAATAGTTATACACACCAATATACTATATTAATAGAACATATAGTAACAAAAGCCTTATTTAACAATTGAAACATGCACAACGATTGAGATCTTTCCCCTGGAGTCGTTTCAAACAATGGAGAATGAATTTACACTGAGTCCCGACCCTTGGTTGAAATGATCTTACAACAGTTGTTTAGGCCACGGATTGGATGTTACTTCCATTTTATTAAACGATACGAAACCTGATTTACTCCAACTATTCACCGACGTCCGAGGATCCATTTCATAATGGTTTGCTAGATACTTTTAGCGCTGGGCCGATATGACCCTCAGGAATGTGATTTTCACTTTTATTAATTTTGATTTATATAATGGATAATCTTTTCAATAAAAAATACATCTCTTTCTATTTGCACTATCTAACAACATAAAAAGAAAGAAACTTTGCAGTTCATTATGAACCGAGCTCTACAAAGCTGACAAAGAGTCACAGAGCCAAGGAAGATGATGGTTGTTTGCCCAGAAGAGTTAAGATTTACCCAAGACTCCATTAAAAATAGCTTCAAACCGCCTTATGCAAATAGCCGCATCGATGACGCTGTCGATCAAATTCAAATAAGACTGCTGTCTCCAGCAGTCCTCCAACCCTTGAATGTGGTTGATCACAGAAATGTATTGTGGTCTTTAGACAATAGAAGGCTGTGGGTGTTGAGAAAAGCTGGGGTTGCAATGATGGAGGTGAATCTAGTTCCACCACATTTTAGCAAAAGATCATCAGAATTCTTCCGCAGTTTGGATCCGCTCTTGGAAAGAAAATATTCTAGTCCCGACTATTTTCCTCGTGTAAGAGGTCCTATCAGGAATGTGGGGATCAACACTTAACGATACCGCAGCAACTTCGGTACTCCTGCGACTATTTCCGCTGGAACATTACCAGTCGAAGCCGAAAATATCGTTCCGAAGGCCAAACGCACAACTCCAACTCCGACTCCATCTCAAGATCATTTAAAAGAGATTACGTTAAGAAGCACCATCATATCTCAGCAGCCAACAAAAGAGATTGCTCATGTGGCATCAGCAAACAATTTTCTTGGACATGTTTGTGATGGGAAGGAAGATCGCGGTTTATGGAGGAAGGTATTTAATGCCTTCCAATCTTTTTGTGGACAAGGGTTTTCGCTTCCTTCGTTTCATTGCACGTCGAGCTTTCAATCTGAGATTAGGAAAGAATGCATTCGTTGCTTTTACAATGTTAGATTAAATAATGCATATACAAAAATATACAAAACATCATGTGGGGCTAGCAAATATTACTTTAAGAAAATAGTTGGGAAAGTTTTATAGAAATAATCAATAATCCAACTGGGCATGCCCCTCCAACATGGAAAAATTTCACACTAATGCACCTGTTTCTTTATTTGTTTACACACAATTTTATTTTATAATATATCGAGAATATTTTTTTAATTATTGATCACTATATTTTCATTTACTTTTTATTATTTTTGTTTATAAGTGTTTTGTTGTATCTTTAGTAACAACTGCTATTAAAATATTATTGAAAAATTAAAATTAAAAATAAAAATACATACTTTTCAATAAAATAAAAATATTTATTACTAGTATAAAATGGTATCTTTAATTTACATGTGCTAATAATTATAATAATATATACTTCTTACAACATAAATTTATATTTAAATATTATTTACCACCACTTCACTATTCAAGTGAAACTATAATTAATTAATATTTTTCATTTAAAATTTTCATTTAACTTTATTAAATATATTTATTGGAGGCTTAATATTTTCCTAATATAAAACATCAATATAAAAAAACTATAACCATTTTTATTAAGTAAAAGTACATACACTCAACATTAAGTAAGTGTCTATATAAATATAAAAGTCTAAAAATAAATAACTAATCGTTAAAAATTTACTATATTAAAATTATTTTGGTTGAGAATAAACTAATTTATTCATATTTTAAGAAAATAAAATTTTAATGATTTAAAAATAAAAAATAAAAACATAAATCAAACTTCACTTCATATATTTATATAAATTTTTATAAGGAGTAGATTTAAGATGTGACCAAGTAACTTTATTGATTTGTGGAATATTTTATGTGCATATGGGAACCAAGTAGAAATGACTATAAACTTTTGATTTTTAAATAAATTAAGAAAATAGTTAATATAAGAATGGTGTAGATTTGTTTCAAACAAATTGAAAATAACAACAATTTTTTTGGAGATATTGTGTCAAGTTTGGATGGTTGACGCGTTTCAGATCAACCCTTGTGATCCTTCATCGAGAAAGAAAATTATGTTAGAACAACATAAACATAGTTCTTAAAAAGAAGGAAAAAATAGTTGTTACAAAAAAATGCCTAAAAAGAACTAAGTAACCGTTAGATAAAATTTCCAAAAAAATTAAGGAAAAATATTTTAAATTCATTAATTAATTAAACAAAAAACTAATTGCTAAAAATAAAATATAAATTAGTAGATAAAATAAAGCATTATAAATTCATATTATATTATAAATAGAGAAATAACATGAGATCACCATTACTAACCTTACCTAAAAATACCTTTAAAGTTTATAAACAACAGGTTTCCAAGCATGACTAATTTCTAATCCCTTGTCCCTTTTTAGATTATTAGGGCATTTTAAAAAAATTATATCTTCCCTTAATTTACCTTTCTAAAAATGATCTTTCGCTACTATTATTCTATCTTCTTCAATATTAATGGCATGTTTAGACTTTACAGAGTGTTCAACAAGGGTAGATTTAGCTTTCCTTTTAAGACAAATATCAGAAGAATGTTCTTTAATTTTGGTTTTAATCGACCTACCTGTCTCTCCTATGTAAGGAATACCACAAGAACAATCCACTTTGTAAACACCACTCCTAAGGTTAGGGTCAATTTGTCTTTAGCAGACCCTAACATCATGCGTAACTTGTTGATGGGAAGAAAAGTGGAATGGATGTTGTGGTGTTTAAGAATTTTAGCTAATTTATAAGAAATCTCATCAATATACAACAAATAAGTTATAGGTCCAACAACAAAAGACTCTTTATCTTTAGATCTATTGAAATTATCATTAGCTTGCTTGATAGACTAAGCTATTTATTTACTTAAGTAGCTATTCAATTTAAAAACTTTATAAAGGTGATTAATTTCTTGATCAATATTCTCTTCATCACAGATTTTAAAGGCCCTGGTAATTAAAGTCTTAACAACCCCTGCTTTTTGAGTAAGATGATGATGGGAGGAGGCATGCAGGTATAGGTATGTGTGAGTGCCTTTCCTATAAACCTTTCTAGCTAATAAACCATCTATGTTCTTGAGCATGAGGACATCCAAAAAATATAGTTGGTTGTTCATTTCAATTTCTTTTGTGATCTGTATGCTAGGAAAAAGACTTTTGAGATGGGAATTAAAATCTTCCAGTCTATCCATACCATGTTGCCAACATAAGCTAGTGTCATCGACATATATTTAGTCAGTTTTGATGTGGTTTCACTTTACACCAAGGTTCCCATTTTTGAAACATTAGAATTAGTCCGTAATCTTACTAACATAGAAATGGCTAATCATGTTGCTTTGTGTCTAAACTCAACTTTTTTCACTTTTAAATGTATTATTTATGAACAATGTGAAGGCATGGAAATGGGCTCTCCCCTATCACCCATGGTCACCAATCTCTTTATGGATAAATTTTACTATTCTACACTTCATTGTTTTCCATTAAAACCTAAGTTTTGATGTGGTTTAAAAAAGTTTCAAGTCACCTTATGAATTCAGTAGCATAGATGTGTAATTGATCAAATTCAAAATAAATTGATGTCTCCAACACTCTATCAACCCTTGATTATGGTTGAACATAAAAGTGTATGGTCTTTGAATAATAAAAGGCTGTGGGTGTTGAGAGGATTTGGGGTTAAAATGGTGGAGGTGAATTTGGTTCCACTAGATTTTAGCAAAAGATCATCATAATTCTTCCACAGTTTGGATCTACTCTTGGAAAGACAATATTCTAGTCCTGACTATTTCCTTTGCATACAAGGTTGTATCAGGCTTGTGGGGATCAACACTCAATAATACCATAGTAACTTTGGTGCTCCTATGCCTATTCCCATTGGAATAGTACCAATTGAAACAAAGAAGACTATTCCCAATGCAAAATGCACAACTCCATCTCAATATTTTCTCAAAGAAATTACTATGAAAATCAATATTAGTTGGCGGATTGAGTCTCAATGATACCATGGTAATGATACCATGATTATCACATAAAGCAGCAATGTGGGTGCTCCTACTAATCTCATCGGACCATTACCAAAACTTGCTCAGTAGGGAACAACAATTGTAGTGGAAGCAAAGAAAATGGTTCCCAATGCCAAACACACAACTCCAACTCCACCTCAATATTATCTCAAAGATATTATGATATGAAGAAATATCCCATTTTTTCCTCTATCAAACATCTCTTAGTAGCTAAAAAAAAGATTTTTTATGTGGCATCAATAAAAGAATTAATTGGTTATGGTTGTGATGGGGAGGAAGATCTTGGTTTATGGGGGGAGGAAGATCTTAGTTTATTGGGGAAGGAAGATGCCCGTTTATAGGGGGAGGAAGATCCTTGTTTATTGGGGGAGCTCAATTTATTAGATGAGGAAGATGCTTGTTTACAAGGGGAGGAAGATGCTAATTTATGGGGAGAGGAAGATGTCGGTTTATGGGGAGAGGAAGATCCATATTTATTAGGGGAGGAAGATGCTTGTTTATGGGGGGAGGGAGATCCCAATTTATGGGAGGAGGAAGTTGTCAATTTATTGGGGGAGGAATATACTAGTTTTTAGGGGGAGGAAGACCCTAGTTTATTAATGAAAGAAGATCTCTGTTTATGGGAGGAGGAAGATCATAGTTTATTAAGAGAAGAAGTTGTCAATTTATGGGGGGAGGAAGATCCCAACTTATCAGGAGAGGAAGATATTGGTTTACCAGGAGAGGAAGTTATTAGTTTAGCAAGGGAGGAAGATCTTGATGTCAATTTATCGGGGGAGGAAGATGTTGATTTATGGGGGAATAATATGCCAATTTATGGGAGGAGGAAGATGTCGATTGATGGGGGAGGAAGATGTCAATTAATGGGGAAAAAAAAATCCTAGTTTATGGAGAGATGAAGGTATTCAAGGCTCTCCAATCTCTTATGGATAAGGCCCTCCAATCTCTTATGGACAAGGGTTTTGGCATCCTTTATTTCATACTTCAAGCTTTCAATTTAGGTGAGCAAGGCAGGTTAAAGAAGTTAAGGGATTTCCTATTTAAGGTTAGGGTGGATTGTGCTTGACCTATCTTAATGATTTCCTTGGATACATTATAGGCCAAGCTTTGTATAGGAAAGGCATTGGTATGCTCATTTTCCAAAAGTTTTTGCTACTTTTGGACAAGATTATTTTTTTCTTAGTGATGAGGGTTTAGGAAAGTTTGAATTTATGTATAATATCTATATCTAATTTGACATATACATATTTTTCACCTTGATGAGGCATATCCTAATCCCATTAACTTGAGTGTTTGATGGTGTTTCTCATAATAAGAATATACTGTAATATTTTTATATTTCATGTATGTTTGAGATTGATATTAGTATATTAATAGTTACACAATGATCAAACTATATTCACACATTTAAAAAAATAAGTTGTTTACTAAGCTTGGGCACTATTTTAATCATCCCCTACCTTGAACAAAATGAGCAATGTATTGGATGACGTGATGAATAAACTTGACCATTTGAACTTTTTAATATTAATAAATATATAAAATAGAAGAAATGTCCCTTTTAAGGACTATCATAATACAAGTTCTTGACTATAAAACATCTAGTAACATCGTCTAGGTACGAACAATTCTTTATTTAACTTTTTTCTGCAACACATCCTTGTGTAATTATCCATCAGCTTCATAATGGCTCAAAAAGTGTTTTGGTTAGTAATATACCTATATTATTTACTTATGAAAGATAATATTTCATTTTTATTTGATTGTCAATTTTGTTTAGTTTTGTTAGTTTGCCTAATGAAAAAAATGAGTTATATGTTTTAAATTTCTCTCTTTGCTTACCATTTCTTCTTCTGTCATTTGTATCGACAATGTTCACAATAAAATTGTTGGTATGTATGTTAAGGTCTCAAAGAAAGGCTTTAGTTTATAAGGGAGAGTACATTTATTAGAGTATGTTTTATTTTTATTTTTTATTAGTTTGATTTTATAAGATAATATTTTTTGAACTAATTTAGATTATATGTAATATATATTAATAAATATAAATATGAATATAAATATAGAATCTAATTTGATAATTGTGTAGAATAAGAATTTGGGGTCAGTCAATTATTAGTGATAGAAAATCAAAACAACTTAAAGGCATAACACTATAAACATATCCTCTAGATATGATCAAGACTAATCAATAAAATAATTAAATAAAAGACACAATATAAACATTTATACCTTCCTTGTAGACTCCTTTGCTTACCGGATTGATAAACATGATTGTGATTAGCTTCTAGACTAGTGATCTTTAATAATGTTTTTTTTTACTTTTATTAAAGCTGGGTAAACTTTTTAACCTGACCGGCACCGCTGGCTAGACATGACTAATACCGGTACCACGGGGCCGGGGGGGGGAATCGAACACTTGACCGGCAGAGCCACAACAGAAATACCTGACCAACTGACTACGCCCCCCGACCCTATCTTTAATAATGTTAACTCCACATGTGGGTAGTATTTCCCCCTTATCTATAGTTGATTTGGCATGAGAATGGTTGAAACTCCTTGTATAATTTAGTAGAGTAAGTTTGCATGAAGAAGCTTGTGAATAATGGCCAAAGACCCTTGTATTTATAGACTTTTAGAATGAATGTGATCCATTGATCTAAGATCAAGATCAATGGTTGAGAATGAATCCTCAAATTTATGATTACACATATAGAGTATATAAGATACTCCAATGAAGACCTTTTTATACTATGAAAGAAAGTCTTAGAAGAAAAGTACAATGATTGATCCTTTTGGAGTGTGTCATAGGCCATGTAAGAGAGGAGTGTGTAAGAGACTTGTAAGAGGTGTAAGAGAGTATGTAAATGGCCATGTCATAGACCACTTTTCCCACACTCCACTCCATTCCATTGACTTGCTCCTATGACATCACCAACGTGAGGTAATAATGCCAATTTACTTTTATTAAGATAGATAATTTCAAATTCATAGAATTTTCTATTAGAGGAATGATTAGGCTAATTTATCAAGGTGACTAATTGATAATTAGAATAATGGTGCATTTTAAATGTTTATTTTTCAATCAAATATTCATTTAGTTATCTTATAGTAACATTTACGAAGGGTTGATTTTATTTAGGATGCACTTGTAAAAATTAACTTTGTGATACAATACATTGCCCCAATCAGATATGTGTTGCTATGATTTTGGATTAAAATGATAGTTGTGCAGGTAAATGGGATCAAATAGTAATTTTTGATCAAATTTTCATGTGATTATGGAAAGTTGTTCTGATTGTAGTTTAGACATAGAAGTGGTTAAAATGGAGTGTCTACATTATTTCCCTATTTAAGGTGGTGTTGTGAGACACAAGGTATAGTAACATATTTTTTTTTAAAAAAAAAGTGCAAAGATCAAAACCACCAAAATAAACAATGAAAATGCCAAAAATGGCAAACTAGTTAAGAGAGAAAAAATTAGGTCTATTTAGAAGAGAAAAGGTCAATTGGTCTGATTATAAATGATATTTTTGGCACACATAATAGATTTGATTTGGTCATTGATAGAATTTAGCAATGTGTGCTAACTTTTGGATGTTTGAAAGAGTGAATTATTATCTTGATTGTGTGTGAGCAATGCTCTTATTTTTTGTAGTTCAGATAGATCTAGACTAAGGAGATGTGTAGTTTCTTGGAAACCTTAGGTTTGATACATGTTAATCATCTACCTATAATTAGAGAAGATAGGGCATACCTTAGTACATTAGCTGAGAGGTGGCACTTGGAGACTATGACTTTTCTCTTACCTACTGGAGAGGCCACTATCACTCTAGAGGATATATAACATATTTTGTGACTGCCTATCATAGGACAACCACTATATTGGACTGGCCCCATATGGCAACATGTGTTGTTATATGGCTTGGCTAGTGGCTTAGACATTCCCATGGAGATTGAGGTGATAAACATTGATATGATTGAAAATTATATAGATATTTGACCATGTGACCTACCTAAAGGGTAGCCTTCTCCACAAGTAGACATTGATCGAGAGGTAGTAGTGTTCATGGCCATTTTTAGCAACATCTTACTTCTTAACAAGAGAGATCGCTTCTTTCATATGGGCCTAGGTGGAGTGATCAAAGATATGCTGGAAAACATGATTATTTTTACTTAGGGGACAATAGTAATAGCCTAACTATCTTGAGATTTATACATGGTAGCATATAGAGATGGTCATAAAATTGGTGCTTCCACATTGCTCCAAGTCTAGGCTCAAGAGGATATTGTGATAGAGTGGTTAGTGTGGGAGACATAATCATGGTTCTGAGAGGATCCCATGGCATATGGATGGGTTTAAATAGGAGTAGGATGAAGAGGATATAGGAGATATATACTTGTATCATAAGGTAATAGATGATATGTGTTTATAAACACTAGAAAACTGCATATGATAGTTCTAATTGTCGAACTAACCCCTTGGACCCCCTTGGGACTAACCCACATTGACCACACTTAACCTTTGACCCTCAAACACCGATGGTCATCCTGACTATTGACGAACACCTTGACCACTGATGGTCACCCTAACCATCGATGGTCAGGTTCTCACCACCTGAACACTTAAACTCCAACTCAACTATAGTTTGCTTTTTTATAATTATCTTGTCCATTATCCAGGTGTAGATGAATGCATATTTGAGTTAAAATTAGAAAATCTAGTTAAACCTCTTATTTGAATTTATACTTCTACCTCTTCCTTTTTCCTATAAAAAGAGAGGAGCAGGAGGTGAAAACTATCTACAACTATTAGGCATCATCGACAACTATCCAAATCATCAATCATAATCATATCTTCTTGGGAAAGAGGTCAAATCTTCTTATGCAAGTATTCTTCTAGCTTCCAACATCCCAACTCCAGGACTTCTTCAAGCCAACAACTATCAACCAAAAACTAAGTATATTATTCTTGTTTTAAGTTTTAGCTATTTAGTTTCAATAGTTTTGCAACTCTATATATAACCTCTTCCACCAGAACACCCTCCAACCATTCTCAACCACATGAATACCAAACCTTTAACCTTGATACCTCAAGCTATCTCTTACCCTCACGACCATTAACCAACCTCTAACAACCTATATAACCTTTTTTTAACCAACCCATAACCTATTCTAGCTAGAACAAATAACCTGTCCAAACCCATAATAACTGTTGATGGTCACCCTAACCGCTGATGGTCACCTTGACTACCAATAATCAATCTAACCACTAATGATCAACATGTAGATTAATTCTACCCAAAGAATTAAAATCATACCACCTCTCAACCTCAATCAAAACCCTATTTTCTTGACCTCTATCATTACACACACAAGAAACAATACCCTGACCACACCTAAACTTACTTTTGATAGTTTAGAATTTATTTTAATGTTATTTTGTTAAAATAAGCATTTATTTTGAAAAGTATTTATTTCATTTGATTAATTACTTTTATTTATGTTATGTAACCTCTTTTATCAATAACTTTATCAGCATTAACTTGTCTTGAAAGGTGAATTAACAACCTCCAAGGGAGTCATGTGCTTCTTGGATCTAAATCATGCTAGGAAATCCACCTAATAACCCAATTAATCAAATTTTTATTTAGTGTTTTCTTATCTATATTTCATTCCTCCCAATATAAATAGGTGTATCTACAATCATCTGCATTACAGAGCGAAAACTAAATTCAAGTTCGACTAACCTAACCCTTATTTTAAGTTTTACAACTTTCCTTTTAAAAATAAGCAAAATTTGAGTGAAACATTAAGGCATGCCAGGTGGGACCCTAAGTCTCTACTTGGGTTAATTTTTTTACATCTAGGTTCTCTTCTCATTATTCGGTTCTCATAAATGAAATCAAAATTTCATTTTGGGTTTAAAATTGACTACATACATTTCTTTCCTACATGTTAGCTCACATCACTTAAATTAAAGCAAATAACTGACTCGTAGTTTCACTCTTGTCTCACAAACAAGACCAAACCACATAAACTAATAAAACATCATAACACTTGACATAAGGCTCAACTAGGATTTCATCTCCTAATGGTAACCTTCACCCATTGGCTATTCTACTTATATTTCACCACCAAGGGGAGAACTAACTCAGTTCTCTTATTAAGTATAAACTTTGGTAATTGGTAAATATTGGCTAAGCACCCAACACCCTTATTGTTGTGGTGTGTGAAGTGAGGGGGTAGGCTCCAATATCAAGGTATATACTGGTTCCCAATATAGATCTTTTTGAGAGACTAAACAACCTAAAACCAACCATAAAATTCTTTTATAGTACCCGTTCTACAAACCAAGATGAGTCACATATTCTTAAGGCATAAACCACAAGAGAGATAAAAAGAATCTGAGTATTTAACATGCTTTAGTTTGTATGTTTTATCTTCTTTGACTCTTTCCTTGTCTTCTCTTTGTTTGAGTTGTGAGGAATCTAAACCCCTTTTAGAAATCTTCACCACCTTGCCTTCATTGACCTCATCTCCATTGCCTTGTTCAAATGGGAAGAACTCTTATATTTTATCCTAGAGATCTTATCTTTGTTAAACTCCTAGAAGACAACTCTCTTGACTTAGAGCATTACCTTGAATCAAGAGCAACTTGTATTCCCAACCATAACTATAACCAACCTATCCATACCTACAACCAACCCAGCCTTAGCTAAAATTAACCCAACCTCACCTACAATCAACCCTACAATCAACCCAACCTCACCTATAACCAACCCAACCTTGCCTACAATCAATCTAACCTCATCTACAACCAACCAATAAGCTCTCAATAACCATTTGATCATCACCATAACCAACCAACAACCTTTCAACACCTATTTGACCATTATCATAACCCACCTCAATCTCAACTATCTCAACCTCACCAATCTTTGGGCTACCTACCTCAACCATCATATCAACCACCTCAACCTTATAAAACTTTTGATTATCTACCCCAACCATCATATCAATTATCTGAGCCCCCTTTGTTGCAACCCTATTTATCTCAAAACTAAGACTTGGTTTATCCCCTCAAACATCAACCAAACATATCAAACCAACCTACCTTATCAACCTTACCTACCTTCTCAAATCTACCCAACAAACCCACCTTCTCAGTCTTACCCAACCTATCAAACCAACCCAAATTTTTAAATCTATCAAACCAACCAGCCTTATCCCTTATCAAACCAACCTACCTTATTAGCCTTATCAAACCCACCAATCTTATCAAACCAACCCACCTTATCAACCTCACCCAACCTATCAGATCAATGTATCTTATCAAATCAACCCATATTATCACATCTACCTAACATATCAAACCAATCAAACTCACCAAACCTATCAAACCAACCCAACTTATTGTATCAGCCAAACTTACTCAATAGATCAACTTTATCAAACCAACCAATTAGCTCACCACTTCAAGAGCCATTGGTTCACCCTCTTCCTAGGAATTACACACCATTAAGGGAATAATATGCCTCAATCTTTGATAAAATTTTAACAACTTATTTTATTAGACTACCTCAAATCAAACCCATCAATCATTCTCTTCCAAATCCAATTTGGTTATAGAAATTGAGTTTTGTATGTATCATCATACAAACAGACATGTGGTGGATAGATGTGGGTATTTTAAGATGCTTCTCTTAAACCTTATCGATCACAAGGAGGTTCAAAAGGATATTCTTCATGTTCCTCCCAACCTAGCCTTAGGTGTCTTAAAATAATCAATCATTAAACATCTTCCTAAACCCATAGTTTGGAAACCAATAATCAAAATCCTCAACACAGGGAAGTCCATTCATCAAATTTAATCCTTAACAAACCTATAAATAAGGAAACCATAATCAAAACCCCAATCACTCCACTTTTTAACCAAATGCATCCTCTCCAACTTCTTCTTGAAATCATCACTGAGGAAGAATCAACCTTAACCAATCCACCTGTTGACCAGGTGGAACCTTTTCAACCTTCCTTAAAAACCACATTTAATGAAACCAACCTACCTATTCCACCTACCCCTTTAGTGGATTAACCTCCAGCCAACCTACCTCCTTTAATTCTTAAAAAGGTGGAATCACCCCCAAAAACCATACGTATTCCACTTACCCATTTTGTGGAACCAATCAAAACTACCTCACCTAGATTCCACTTCCTATTTTAGTGGAACAAACCCAACATACCTTGCCTATAACCAGCCTAACCTCACCCTAAACTAAACCAACATTTCCTAAAGCCAATCAAAACTAAAATACAAAAAAATCAACCCAATTATTCTATAACCTACTCATTTTCATCTACCTAATGACATTGTCTTTGATTCAATTCCCTTTAAAATAGGGTAAAATCTTTATCACCTTATCTTACCAAACAAACCAAAAAAATAAGTAAACCCAACCAATAAACCAAATAAAACACCCATCTTACCTCCCTCAACCAATCAAACAAACCTCTATACCAAATCAATCAACCATGATCAACCCACCTTTTAACCCAACCATCACCAACCCTTCATTCAAGATTTCTTAAATGAAAGTCTCAGTTATCTTTTTAGCCATGCTACCCTTACTAAAACAAACTTAATTAAGACTCTCAAATTTATTGGATCCTTTGTTGGCACCATGCATACGCTACATCATTAGGATAATTAATCCCCTTTGACTAACCTATCTTTATTCTAGGATGATATTCCCAACATAATTTTTGAGATTCGAAGCTACCCAAATCTAATCCTAGAGTGTTTCCCTTGCCCCAATGATATAAGGGAAATCCCTCCTAAACCACTACCTACAACTTGAACTTCTCACCAACTAATAATTAACAACCTTCAAGAGGCACATGAAGTTATCTTCACCCGTAATAAACATCCTTACTAGCCAACACCTTCACCTTGGGATCTTTTCCCACCTCAACCATCCATGGAAAGAGCAAACTAGGGGAACTCTCCCTCAAAAAGGCTTTGGCCATTTATTAACCCTGTACCATGACCTAACCAACACCTATACCTTAACAAATTAATAATTGACCAAACTAACCCTTGGAAATTTTTTTGCCTTGACCTACACGTAGCCTAGTATAGCCTAGAAATTAACCAACCTTTTACCAACCTTGACCTTACCCAACCTTGAACCAAAACCCAAGCAAACCTCTAATGCCAACTGTACCCTTAGACCTCATTAACCTTTAGATCATGACTACTATCAATTTATGGTTAACCATTATCGATTATAACCATGATTTAATCTGCCTTTGAGTCTTTTTTGCCTTTTGTCCTCGACTATCACCAAGTCCCTGGTGAACCATCGTTGGTCACTATCAAACCAAAGTTTAACCTAGAATTTAACTTTTCACCCAACCAGCCTAAACCTACCTACCAAGACACAAACAAATACCATTTATCAACCAAATTAAGACCATATGTCAATCATCAACCTGACCCAAAGCCTAAAACCACCACCTAACCAACCTTACCTTTATTTTTGCCTTTATCACTCTAGCATCCTTTCCATGCCTAACCTAGTGTTGGAAAGTAATTGGGGGACATATTTACTCTCTCAATTAGATTGAACCATTTATGAGTTCATATGGATCTGGGGCCTAACTAAACCTGAACCCCTTAATGCTTTTCATTCACATCCATTCTTTTGTTAAACCAAGTTCATAGTCATCTTGTGTTTAACTTAAGCTCATCCATTATTTTCAATCACTTTCAGCTACATCTTTTACGGATAGCTGATTAGAAATAGGATCATGTGATCAACCATCACAACCTTAGCCTAAATTTAAACATGAGTACCATGAATCTACTCATGGTAATTTCCACCCCTTTATAGGATGGATTCCCATGGTCATTATCACTTAAACCTCTTTTACCCTGTCAACCTTCCTTGTGCTCTAGTTTTACCTTCATAAAGGGAAGCCTTAAGCCTATATAGACTATTCCATGTCTAATATGACATTAAAATAATTTTGGGATGCCAAATATCACTTGGGTTAAAATCTCTAGCTTACAGACTACTCCCTTGAAGGACAGCTACCCAAGATCCATCAAGTTACTAAAAAAAAGGTAGACTACTCCCTTAAAGGATAGATATCAAATATTAAATAACTCCAAAGCTTATACCACTCCCTTAAAGGATGGTTAGACCAAAAAAATATCAAATAAGCAATTACTTGGAAGCTTCTCACCTTGATCAGCTTCTCCACCTCTCAAAGCAACAACACATGCATTAATAGACATGAAGTCAAAAGTCAACAACAAAGCAATCCCAAGAAATCTCCAATCCACTTTCACCAAACCTTCATATAATTCCTACCTCAATCATTATATACCATATTTAAAGGCATGAAGTTGTCGATCATGGTTCATAGGTCTCCTACAGAAGGGCAAACCATCCCCATAAGAAGGTTACACTATCATCCATTCACCTATTTCATCCAACTCCTTTTTCACCTATACATCAAGGGATTTTTGATCTTATTTGACACTTTGTGATTAAGATACCTTATTTTAACAAATGACCTAACCAAAATGCAAAGAATAATAGGGGTTTATGTTCATAAGCCTACCCATTTTGCCATTTTGGTCTTTGGCAATTGGAGCATTTAGTCTCCTCCTACTTTCATGACCACTTAAGAAGGTGTATGTCTTCTATTCTTATGTCATTAAACCCAACCTATCAAAAATACCCAATTTATCAAACTTATCCAACCACTTTAGCAATATTATCAAATCAAATCAACAACTATCAACCAAACCATCTCAAACCCACTAATTTTATTGAACCCACCCAATTTATCAAACTAACCCAATAACTATCAAACCAACAATCATCACCTAATTATATTAGACCTAACCAATCTATCAAATCAACCAGACTTATTCAACCAACCAACATCATCAAATAAAACCACCAAATTTTCACCCTTTCACCTAGAAATGGGTCCACCTTTTACCAAACCCTAGTGGTACACCAAATTGGGGCAACTTATTTAAACACTACCCAACCAAATTTTTTTATCAACCCATCACCTTTTGGAGAGAACCTTATTCTCTACTAACCTCACTTATGACCAACCCAACATCAACCTTTTGGAGAGCACTTTATTCTCTAATTACCCTCCACTTGACAATTTTTGACCCATACCCACCACCTTTTAGAGAGTACCTTATTCTCTAACCAACTAACCAATTCACCTCAACTTGATCATTCAGACCCATATTTTGCACTTTAGTGCCCCATGGGACCACCAACCAGCCACCTATTGGAGAACACCTTCTCCACCCACTTTGACTACACCACATCAACCTCACCAATTATCATTTTAGCCCAAACTTTTGCATGTTTTGCAATAACCTTACCTTTGTCCTTTTGATCGCACCAACTAATTTTCAAGTTGAATATTTTGAACTTGTGCTACCTTATGCACACTTGACTAACTTGTGTCTTCTTGGGAGTACTTTCTACCTTAGATACCCATGACTACACAAAACCAATTTGTGTTTTTCCTAGGAGTACTTCCTACCTTGGATACCCATGAAAACATAGACCTTGAATATGAGGCTTGCATTTATGAGTGTTTCCAGCCACCATACTTAAATACAGTAATGTGGTCCACTTTTCACTTATCATTCTATCACCAACCTTCATTTTTACCAACTATAACAACCTAATCAATGCATGAACTTGGCTATCAATATTAGTTGCACTTTGTGTGCATGTTTGTGCTTTAGTGCCCAACCTATCAAACCACCTCATCAACCACTTACCCACTCATCAAACCCACACCCAATTCTGTTTCACCTCAACACTTCTTAGTTTGAGTGGGAACACCTCCTCCCATACTCAAGGCAACCTAACCTTCGACCCACAATCCATTTTTGTTTTGTAGCTTGTTGATATAAACTACATAACAAAAAGGGGGAAAATGTAGATGATGGTTCTAGTTGTTGAACTATAGACCCCATCTAGACTAACCCACCTTGATCACACTTAACCTTTAATCCTCAATTGTCGATGGTTACCTTGATCACTAATGGTCACCCTGATCACTGATTGTCACCTTGAACATCGACGGTCACCCTGACTACTGATGGTTAGGTTCTCACTACCTAAACACCTAAACTCTAACTCAACTACAACTTGATTTTTTATAATTAATTTGTCCATTATCTATGTGTGGATGAATGCATATTTGAGTTAAAATTAGAAAATCTAGTTGAACCTCTTATTTGAACATACACTTCCACCTCTTCCTTTTGCCTATAAAAAGAGAGGAGTAGGAGGTGAAAACCATATGCAACTATCAATCACCATTGGTAACTATCCAAATCATCAATCATCATCAAAACTTATTAGGCAAGAGATCAAAGATTCTTATGCAAGTATTATTATAGCTTCTAGCATCCCAAATCTAGGACTTCTTCAAGCCATCAACTATCAACCACAAGATAAGTATATTATTCTTGTTTTAAGTTTAAATTATTTAGTTTTAATAGTTCTACAACTCTATATATTACCTCTTCCACTAGAATACCCTCTAACCATTCTAAACCACCTAAGTACCAAACCTTTACCCTTGATACCTTTGAGGATCTCTCTTACCCCATGACCATTAACCAACCTCCAATAACATTTTTATATGCAACACATAACCTATTTTGGTCAGAACCAATAACCTGTCCAAACCCATAGTAATTGTTGATGATCACTCTGACCATCGATGATCACCCTGACCACTGATGGTCACCCTAACCATTGACAATCACCATAACTACTTATGGTCATTATGTATATCACTTCTACCCAAAGTAACAATCTCATACCACCTCTCAACCTCAACCAAAACTTTATTTTCTTGACCTTTGTTACTACACAAACCAAAAACAATAACCTGACCACACCTAAACCTACTTTTGATAGTTTAACATTTTTTTAAATGTTATTCTGTTAAAATAAGCATTAATTTTGAAAAATATTTATTTCATTTGATTAAGTACTTTCATTTATGTTATGAAACCTCTTTTATCAACAAATTTATCATCATTAACTTGTTTTAAGAGGTGGATTGACAACCTCCAAGGGAGTCACATGCTTCTTAGATCTAGTTCGTGCTAGGAAATCCACCTAATTACCCAAATAATCAACTATTTATTTAGTTATTTATTATTTTCAAGTCATTCCTCCCAAGCCAAAGAGGATTATCTACAACCGTCTAGATCATGGAGTGCAAACCAAATCCATGTTCTACTAATCTCACCCTTCTTTTTAGTTTTACAACTTTCCTTTTAGAAATAAGCAAAATTTGAGTGAAATAGTGTTGACCAATTTTTGACCCTAAGATAAAAATGGTCAACCCCTATAGGTTGAAACTTTTCATAGGGTTATCTAAACTCGTACATGGTCTTTTTTTGGTCTTAAATGGTCTTCATATGGTTACATTAGTCATTTTCTAGCTTGGTCCAAGGTTTGGTCTCATATGTGTTTATCTAGTCTTAGGGGTCATGTATGAATATTGGTGTTTTAAAGTGTTTTCAAGGTCATTAAATGGTTTAAAATCATTATACAAGGTTATTAATGTGTCTTTAAAGTCATATATTTATGCATTAACATCTTATAATGTTGATATGAGCCAAAAAGTCATTTTGGTCACCTTTTGGCCTAATTATAAGGAGTTGTATGTACCATCCCAAAGGATTTTTTTTTAAAAAAAACCTCCTAATTTAATTCATGTTATACATGGGTCATACAATGGTCATAACCTGAAACATTTGCATTCAAAACCTAAACTAAGCAAAATACTCCTTTACAAGCACTTTTGGGTACTTGTATGGCCTTAGAAGATCATTTTTCAAATAAAAATAGTTTTAGAGAGTCTCTTGGACTTTCAAAGGTAAGTTTTAGGATTTGGATCAATTTTAAGTCTTATAGATGCACCATACACTCTCTCTTCCATCACTACCTTCATAAGCTCAAAAAGGCAAAAATCAAATGCATGGTATAGGTAGGAGAGAGAAAATTGGGAGATAAAAGTTTGGTAATTGTTAGGGGTCATAATTATATTAAATTTAGTGAAATTTTATTGAATATTCATGTACCCTCCTTTATGAACAATCACTAAGAGTGATAGCAGGTCACTATGCCTTGTTCATTCAAGTAGGGTCTGGTTTTGCTCTTGTTTCTTTATGTCATAATTTGATGGAGGAGAATGGTTTTGTGGAGTGATTTAAAAGGATAAAATTACCCATTTAATGGTATTTTTATCAATAAATTTATCTTAATTATGTGTTTTCTTAAAAGGATAAAGTTGTCTCAAGTGTGTGAGCATATTACCCTACTGCAAATCTATTTTGGTTTGCTTGAGATGTGTGTCACATTCAAGAGCTCCAAGTGCCTTAGATTTCATGGATGATCCCTAAAATTCATATGATTTAAGTGATCTCCCTTGTAATGTGATCCTTTTATGCATTCTCCAAGTGTCTTGCTCTTAGAAAATCATGGTCTATGCATAAATGATCTTCTCTAGGTCTGAGTACCAATGTTTGGTCTGAATGGTAATGATAATTCATTTGTATGCATGAGATAACAACTTGAAAACTATAAGTATTTTAAAGTGAGATTGAAATGTTCAAATTTTTACTCTCAAATAAGATTATAAGGGGTTTCATTCACTCATAGGTCTATAGACATGTAAGTGACCATTCATGGGATCTAAGTTCCATGTTGAGTATGTTCAAAAAATGTATGAGATATGGTAATCCCATTCAAAAAACCATATGACCTTGATATACCCATCACTACCACCATTATAAGCATAAGTAAATGAAGAGAATATAATGTTAGGTATGTGGAGCTAAAAGCTTCACCAAGGAGCATAGACAAACAGGTTCGGGTCTACACAGACGCCGGCGTCGGTCAGGAGCGACCGACGTCGGTCAGTTGCAGTTCAGAGGCGCCGACGTCGGCAGTATGGTCGGCTGGCGACGGTCACAGGCGAACAGGCAGGAACCGACGTCGGTTACCTGCGTGTCCAGAAAGCGATTTCCGAGGACAGAAGCGAGTGTTTGCATGATGAGTTTGAGTTGTAGACTCATGCTCGCGTCTCTATTGTTAGCAATGTTATTTTTTAGAGCCCTTGTTGAAGAGGCTTAACTGTTTGTTGTAAGAGCATGCTCAAGTTTCCTATTTCTATATGTAGGAGAGATCTTCTAAGCTATTGTAATGATGAAGTGTATGAGAGTGTATATAGAGTACGAGTAGAACATTGTGAATGTTTGAAGGACTGTACTTTAGAGAGAGCTCTTGAGGAATAGAGATCTAGTGAGAGGTCTTGTGTGCATCTGAGAGAGGTGTGGAAGAACAAAGTTCTTCATTTGTATTCCTATTGTAAAGAGTTTTTAATACAAGTTTTCAGGGTGTTTTCTTGTATATCTTGTTCTGTGCTATTTATCATTTCAGTTACTTATCTATCTGATTTATTTCCGCATTGATTGCTTTCATAAGTGTAATCCATTGTTGGTTGATCCCCAACAAGTGGTATCAGAGCTCAGGTTCACTAACAGGTGGTTCAGATCTGTGTAGTGTGTTCGGATTACAGGTTGCTCACAGGGATTTCTGTTTGAGTGGGAGAAGCAATGGCAGAGGAAAGTAAGTTGAGAATGGAAAAGTTTAATGGCAAGAACTATCAGCACTGGAGAATGTAGATAGAGGACTATCTGTATCAGAAGGATCTTTACTTACCGTTAGGTGGGATAGCAAAGAAGCCCAAGGACATGGAGGATGAAGAATGGGAAGTTCTTGACAGAAAGGCTCTTGGTTTTATAAGACTGAGTCTGGCCTCCACTGTGATATCTAATTTGTCACAGGCAAAAACTACGGTAGAGTTAATGACCACGTTAGCAAATTTGTATGAAAAACCCTCCGCTTCAAACAAGGTATATTTGATGAAGCAGTTATTTAATTTGCATATGCAAGAAGGTGGATCTGTTTCTAATCACCTGAATGATTTCCATGGTATTGTTAATCAGTTAAGTTCTGTTAATATTTCATTTGAAGATGAAATAAAGGCTCTTTTAATTTTATGTTCTTTGCCTGAAAGCTGGCATGGCTTGGTAATGGCAGTTTCTAATACTGCTTCTGCTTCGAATATTTTAAAAGTAGAGGATGTGGTTAGTGTTATTTTGAATGAGGAAATTTGCAGGAAAAGCACAGAAGAGACTTCTGGGACATCCGGGAACGCTTTAAATCTCGAGAGCAGAGGAAGGCAAAAAGAAAGGAGCAAGAGGAGATCAAGATCTAAGTTTAAGGGAAGAGGTAGATCCAAATCCAGGAATGGCAGAAGGCCACAATGCTGGAACTGTGGAAAGTTGGGGCACATAAGCAGAGATTGCTGGTCAAAGCCTAAGGAGGATAATCAGCACGAAGGAAAGGAAGAGACAAAGGTTGCAGGTATTGCACAGGATGCTCTTATTTTCTCTTTGCATAATAACATAGAATCTTGGGTATTAGATTCTGGTGCATCTTTCCATGCTACTCCTAACAGAGAATATTTCAGTGACTATGTCCATGGAGATTTTGGAATAGTGTACTTAGGGGATGATGAGCCTTGCAAGATTATTGGCAAAGGTAAAGTGCAGCTAAAGATGCAGAATGGCAACACATGGGTGTTGAGGGATGTGATGCATGTTCCTAGTTTGAAGAGAAATCTGATTTCTGCAGGTAAGCTTGGTGATGAGGGTTGTACAGTAACTCTCACAGTAGATTCTTGGAAAGTGACCAAGGGTGCACTTGTTATGGCCAGAGGTAAGAGAGAAGGTACTCTCTATTTGTGTAATTGTATTACTAACAAATCTCCTTCAGTTTTATCTACTTCAGATGTGGATGCTAAATTGTGGCACTCAAGGCTTGGCCACATGAGTGAGAAGGGGATGTCTATCCTTAAGTCTAAAGGTATGCTTTTAGATTTGAAAAGTATGGATCTAGAATTTTGTGAGCATTGTGTGTTTGGAAAATAGAAAAGGGTTAGTTTTCTAAAGACTGGGTCTACTAAGAAAAGGCAGAAGTTGCAGCTTGTTCACACAGACGTGTGGGGACCGGCTCATGTAGCCTCTATTAGCGGATCACAGTACTATGTTACATTCATAGATGACGCCACAAGAAAGGTATGGATCTACTGTATTAAAAAGAAATCTGATGTTTTTGAGACTTTTAAGATATGGAAAGCCATGGTTGAGAATGAAACAGGCAAAAGATTAAAGTGCTTGAGATCCGATAATGGCGGTGAGTTCTGCAGTCTTAAGTTCAAATTGTATTGTTACATAAATGGGATCCGTAGGCAAAGGACGGTTCCAAGGACACCTCAGCAGAATGGTATTGCTGAAAGGATGAACAGGACTATTATGGAGCGTGCAAGATGTATGAGATTGCATGCAGGGTTGCCCTTAGAGTTTTGGGCAGAATCAGTTGACACCGCAGTGTACCTGATCAACAGAGGACCCTCTACAGCTCTGGATGGTGGAATTCCAGAAGAGGCATGGACAGGTAAAAATATTGATCTCTCATATCTCAGAGTTTTTGGTTGTGAAGCCTTTGTGCACATAGATAAGGAAAATAGAAAGAAGCTAGATGCTAAGTCTATGAGGTGCACGTTTATAGGCTATGGCTCAGATGATTTTGGTTTCAGATTTTGGAATCTAGGAACTAACAAGGTAATTAGGAGCCGTGATGTTGTTTTCAATGAAAGAGTGATGTACAGTGATCAGACAAGGAAGCTAGATCAAGCTGGGCAGAGCAATAATGAGTTGGACGAAGTTATGGTCCAAAATGAGCTCGCGGGAAAAAGAAATAATCACTTACAGGAAAACACAGAGACCGACGTCGGCAGGTTTGGAACCGGCGTCGGCAGTACAGAAACCGATGTCGGTCATACAAAGACCGACGTCGGCAGACCAGGCACCGGCGTCAGCCAGAAAGAACCGGCGTCGGCCAGTAACAGGTCTACAGGTGGCCGAGGTCGGTCACTGTCAGAAAATTTGGATGGACAGATTGTTGAAAACGAGTCCAAGACACCAATCAGGAGGTCTGAAAGGGTAAGTAAGCCTCCAATTAGATACTTTCCTTCTTTATATTATTTATTGCTAACTGATGGTGGAGAACCAGAAAGTTTTGAAGAAGCTTTACAGGTGGAGTCCAGGAGTAAGTGGGAGCATGGCATGGTTGAGGAGATGGAGTCCTTAAGAGAGAACCAAACATGGGATTTGGTTGAATTGCCAGCTGGTAAGAGAACACTAAAGAACAGGTGGACTTACAGGTTGAAGGAAGGTGAGGATGGTCAGATGAGATACAAGGCTAGATTGGTTGTAAAAGGATTTGCACAAAAGCCAGGTATTGACTTTGGCGAAATTTTTTCTCCAGTTGTTAAGATGACTTCTATAAGGGTTGTATTGTCTTTGGTTGCTTTTGAGGATTTGCATCTCGAGCAGCTAGATGTTAAAACAGCATTTCTTCATGGAGATTTAGATGAGGAAATTTACATGGAACAGCCAGAAGGTTTCGAGGTCAAGGGTAAGGAGAAACTAGTGTGCAGGTTAAAGAAAAGCTTGTATGGCCTCAAGCAAGCTCCAAGGCAATGGTACTTGAAATTTGACAGGTTTATGACTGAGCATGGTTTCAGTAGATGTCAATCAGACCATTGTGTATATGTTAAGAGATTTGATAACGGTAGATACATTATTCTATTGTTGTATGTAGATGACATGCTGGTTGCAGGGTCTCACATGCAGGACATCTCAGAGCTTAAAGTAAAGTTAGCTCAAACGTTTTCCATGAAGGATTTGGGAGCAGCTAAGAAAATCCTTGGCATGAGCATTAAGAGAGACAGAGAAAATCACAGGTTGATATTGTCTCAAGAAGACTATGTGGACAGGGTGTTGAAACGGTTCAACATGCAGGATGCGAAACCGGTAAGCACACCTTTGGCAGGGCATTTTAAGTTAAGTAAAGAACAATGTCCCAATTCACATGATGAGGTAGAGTACATGAACAAGGTTCCATATTCTTCCGCAGTAGGAAGTTTGATGTATGCAATGGTGTGTACTAGACCAGATATTGCCCAAGCAGTGGGAGTAGTAAGCAGGTATATGGCCAATCCAGGAAAGGAACATTGGAAAGCAGTACAATGGATCCTTAGATATCTGAGAGGAACCAACAGTAGACACTTATGCTATGGAGGTTCAGATACATCTCTACATGGCTATGTAGATTCAGATATGGCAGGGGATTTGGATGGCAGGAGGAGCACTACAGGTTATGTTTTTACTGTAGGTGGAACGGCAGTTAGTTGGATTTCTAAGTTGCAGAAGGTTGTAGCCTTGTCAACTACAGAAGCAGAATATATTGCAGCTACAGAAGCTAGCAAGGAGATGCTATGGATGACACGGTTCATGGAAGAGCTTGGAAGGGAGCATGGAAGTTGCAGATTGCATAGTGACAGTCAAAGTGCAATCCATTTGGCTAAGAACTCAGCTTTCCATTCTAGAACCAAACACATACAGCTAAGGTACCACTTCATACGGCAGGTATTGGAAGATGGTGAGTTGAAGCTGGAGAAGATCCATACAGACATGAATCCTGCTGATATGCTAACAAAGCCGGTTACTAAGGAGAAGTTGAATCTTCATTCAACTTCTGTTGGTCTTCACGATTGAGTTGAAGATGGAGGAGCTAGAAGATCTTGCTGTACAGGTATTGGTGCAGCTGGTTTATCTCCAAGTGGGAGATTGTTAGGTATGTGGAGCTAAAAGCTTCACCAAGGAGCATAGACAAACAGGTTCGGGTCTACACAGACGCCGGCGTCGGTCAGGAGCGACCGACGTCGGTCAGTTGCAGTTCAGAGGCACCGACGTCGGCAGTATGGTCGGCCGGCGACGGTCACAGGCGAACAGGCAGGAACCGACGTCGGTTACCTGCGTGTCCAGAAAGCGATTTCCGAGGATAGAAGCGAGTGTTTGCATGATGAGTTTGAGTTGTAGACTCATGCTCGCGTCTCTATTGTTAGCAATGTTATTTTTTAGAGCCCTTGTTGAAGAGGCTTAACTGTTTGTTGTAAGAGCATGCTCAAGTTTCCTATTTCTATATGTAGGAGAGATCTTCTAAGCTATTGTAATGATGAAGTGTATGAGAGTGTATATAGAGTATGAGTAGAACATTGTGAATGTTTGAAGGACTGTACTTTAGAGAGAGCTCTTGAGGAATAGAGATCTAGTGAGAGGTCTTGTGTGCATCTGAGAGAGGTGTGGAAGAACAAAGTTCTTCATTTGTATTCCTATTGTAAAGAGTTTTTAATACAAGTTTTCAGGGTGTTTTCTTGTATATCTTGTTCTGTGCTATTTATCATTTCAGTTACTTATCTATCTGATTTATTTCCGCATTGATTGCTTTCATAAGTGTAATCCATTGTTGGTTGATCCCCAACATATAACTCTCATACACATACCTTACACATGAACTGACTGTATGCGTAGACTGTACATATAGATGGATAAGTTGAGCATGGAATAATGCTCAGTCAAAATGCCCACACATTTTAAGAAGGTGGTAGGGATTTGGAAAAGAATAGATAAAAACTCAAGGGTCAAAGGCTTAAGGAGCTATCTCAATAGTCATACAAGTAATAAAAGAGACCTACAAGTTACAGACCTGTAGGTCCTCTTTTGGACTAAAACCAATTGTCTTTCCAAGAAGTAAAATTATTAGGTACAGGAAACATGAATCAAGACTAATAATAAAAAAGGTAAAAGTCAATGATATACACCTAAGTGGGTTGAGAGCCAAAGGAGAGTTGAGATAACTGAGTATACAACCATAGTACTCACACATAGGTTTGAAGATGGCAAAGGTCTAAAAATTTCATAAAGAGTCAATGAACCTTGTGGTGTAGTGGAAGTGAACCTTTCATGAAGTTGAATATCTTTAAGATGTCATGATGGAGTTGAGAAACCAGGTTTAAGACCTCATTTTCAGATTCTTTCCTAAGTAGCAACCTATAACCATGTATGAATAAAAAGTGAGCATGTGAAGGTTTTTGGAAAGTTGAGAAGGTTCTTAACTCTAAATAATATGAAAATAATTTAGTGGATTTTAAAAGGTGTGAAAGTGAAGTCTTAAAACCCTTAAATGCACTCAAATACCTAATTCACACCTATAAGCTGGTCTAGGCACCAAAAGCTATTTGTAAAGCTTGAGAAGAGAATTCTACCTACAATTAGTGATATGGTATTTTGGGTAAAGTGATATATAGTCTTGAGGTAAAGGTAAAAAAGGATAAGTTTTATATAAATATGATCAAATCAGCTTATCTAAACCCCACATAAATAGTTTATCTTCACCTATAGGTCTGTTAGGCAATGCATATTAGTTTCAAGTTTGGAGAGTATATGAAGAGCATTTGTGTTTAGCTTAGGTGAATAGATAGGTAAGTGAAACCATTTGAGGTTGAATATATTCAAAATGAGATAAAAATAAGTTGAGTAATATTACTTACTTCAAACCATTGCCTACATAGTCAGATTAGTGTCTACATGCCTGCCTAATTTTATGAGAGGTATTTTCTTGATTTAAGGACTTAAAGGTATATGAGATGGAAAGGCAATAATTTGAAGATGTTTTAAAGTGGTAGGATATAATTTATACCCTTAGAACCAATATCAATTAAGGTTAATGTTGAAAATATTATTTAGGCTTGTAGAACCTAACATTTCATAGGTAGACCCATATGGATAGTCATAAAAAGGGTAACTTATTGAGGGTAAAGTGGAAGTTTGAGAGTTTTGAAAAGTTAATTGATATAGCATAAATATTTCAAGATCATATATAGGTATATGAGGCAATAAAAGTGACATTTAAGCCTTGGAAATCACCTCAAGCTCTATTAATGTAAGACTGTAACTTCAGACCAGTTTTCTCTCACCTGGTATGATCATGAAACTATGAATGGGAACAAATGGTCTTTAGGGATGATAAAGGGGTTATTACACTTCAACCTTGTGGTGTCATTTGTTGGATTAGATATATCATGTTGGATGGTGGAGCTTGATATTATTAGAATGCCTAGTTCTTGATAGGGGTGCGGGAGGGGGTACTATGGTCACCATGGGGGTCAGGGGGTAAAAATGCATTGTAAAACATTGTAATTTCATAGTAAATATGGATGATTCACTATTAGGTCACAAATATAATGGTACAAATTATGTTTGTGCATTTTTTACCTAATATGTAACCCTACTTTGATATGAAGGCATTATAATCATGGTGGCACACTATGTGTGAGTGAAGAGGAGAATGTAGTGGATGTATTGTAGGTTTATTCCTTCATTTATTGGATTGAATAAGAGAAGAACTGGTTGTTTCTATGTGTATGTAGCCCATATTAGGTGAACCATGTCAAATATATGTCTCTCTTGTATTGTGTTTTCTACATTTTATTTCCATCTTTATTTCATTGATATTGTTATGTGTTCTATATTCCTAACACATCACATGCATGAACAATGCCTAACACTATCAACCCCTCTCCAATGGCCTGATTGCAACTTGAGAGATACCATATTTTAATAATATATATCATAAGGTTTTTCATGGTACTTATCAGTGTTTTTAGGTGGTGGATAGGTCCTCTCACTGCAATCTTGTGGCATTAGTAGAGAGAAAAAGGATATGTTCTTTATGAATAATCCTTAAGAACAAAACATGCCTAAAACCTTATTAATGACTAGTTGAGAGAAATGAGCCTCTAAAACAAATGAAATGATATAAATTTCCCCTAAAAATTCTTGGATATTTTTTAGGACTCCAAGTATATTCTCTAGATGTACTTCATCTATACTTGTAGTTGCACAAATTGCATTAAATGCACTATTTTTAAAGAATTTTTGGTATTTTACAAGGTTTTGGATAGTTGGACACTTTAAAACTATTGGGAGAGGTAATTTGGGATGTTTTTCATCTATTTAATCCTATAAATTTATGTAATACTTTTTTTAAGTGATCGAAAAGCTCATTTTACAAGGTAGTCTCAAATAGGCCTAAAATGAGACTAGGTTTCAAGGCCATTTCATGGTTTTCACACTTCCATAGGGTCTTAGAGCCTCAAATTTGACGTAAAGGATTTTGATAGGATAGGTAAATTTAATAACATGATTTTGGGTGGTTTCAAATGTGTGGGAGATATTTGGAGCAGAAAATTAGGCTTCTATGCAAGGAGGCCTAATTGAGGCCTATTTGAGGAGAGAGAAAGGTAGAAAAGGATCTTCCACTCAGCCTTAGGACCT
Organism: Torreya grandis; assembly: GCA_037957365.1. Taxonomy (NCBI): domain Eukaryota; kingdom Viridiplantae; phylum Streptophyta; class Pinopsida; order Cupressales; family Taxaceae; genus Torreya; species Torreya grandis. The sequence continues at coordinate 2,059,938 of JARHVA010001971.1, read as the reverse complement.
AAAACTTGTCATGGAGATGTAAATACATACTGTGTACTCAAATATTCACTTATTTTATTATTACCATCTATACACTATTCTACACAAGGAGGTTTATAGGTTTTTAGGGCTACAATGAAAAGAGGCCTAATGAAAGCTTGAGGAGCAAAATGGAGTCCTGGGGGTTGTTCTAGGAACTGAAATGGATTTTTTTAGGTATGATAAGATATTTAAATAAATTTCATGTAGATATAATTCCTTGAAGAATATGAACTCAAGTTTTGAGCCACTTGGACAAGGTTAGGTGTGGGAGATGAAGGAGTTTCAAGACACCTAGGCATATGAATGATAATTAATACTATAATGTTAGACTAGAGGAGTTTATAAATGAATTATATGTGTCAAATGAGATGTATAAAATAATATCATGGTTAATTTATGATTAAAATTTCCATTTATCACTTCTCATATGCAAAAAAGGGTAGTTTTAAGGAGTTGTGCAAAGTGTCAAGCTGAGTTTTCAACTCCCATGCCACTTAAATGATGGAACATCTTTAGATGAGAGAAATATGTCCTTAGGAAATTGTTTAAATATTTTATAACCACATATTTTTTTAACTTCCATGTGGACACTTGGCAATCTTTTTCTTCTACACCCTCCCTCTCTCTCTTCCTCAATTCTCTATATAAGCTTCCACTTTTGACCTTGTAATGCATCCACATTTGGTATGGAAAAGACATGATAAATTGATTACTAATTTTTACTTTGGATAAAATATTTTAATATAGTTTTTATTCCTCAAATTATTCCTTAAGTGTGTGAAGTAGTTCATGGTTGAATGACAAGTGATAGTTATCTCTGCTTGTGTTCATCTCACTTTTTCATGATTGGTGTAAGTAATATGACCTATAGTAGGTCTCATGAAATTTAAGTGGTTGTGTTATGTATATTGAAGTGTGAATAAGACTATTAATTTTTATTATAGGACCTACTATTCATCTACCATGAGAAATACATTACATTAAACCTTCATGTTGAAACACTTTTGTTAGAAGAACCTTGGGTTATTAAGACCAGTTTTGCAAATTACCTTTCATAGTGCAGGTTCAAGTAGGTTTGTGGAGTTAATATTATCAAATCACATATATTATATTAGTTTTAATCTTCCTATATCCATTTTACTTCAAATCAAGCAATATTAATGGTTAGTTTTAGGTGTGGTGCAAGGGAGCTAACCCTTCAATCTAAAGATTCATCTCTCCCATATGTTGCCCACAACTTGAGCGATGTTTCCATGTTACACCAAATTTAAGGAGGCTATATTAGACCTAATTAGGGTGAAAATTTTATTTCTATCAATTTTGGCATGCCTAGTGGGACCTCATGGTCCAAGAAACTGTCAAAGGTATATGTTGACCTTGGTAAATTTAAAGTTGTAAAGCTTCATTCATGCAGTATCTGAGGACTCCAACACTCATTAGATCTTGGTTGAAAAATTGTGCTTCATTTTTATACATAATTTTAATAAAATATCATATATTAAATGCATTATATTTGAATTTTTAGAGCTATCTTACTATTAAGTTAGATCAAATAGGTTTACTAACACCCATCCATACTCCAAGAAATATTTGGCTACTCACTTATTAGGAGACTTTTCTTGGGTCCAATTTTTTAGATGATATCCCCAAGAAACCTACCCTTTTTTGCCTTAAATTTACATAGTAATTTATCACTTTCTCACTATAATGACATTTGCTCATACATGTGAGAAGCTGCACTAGTCCTATTGAACACATAATAAACATTGCCAATTTTTACAATATACATAACATCACTGAAGAGGATGTTTCCATTATGTTATTGGATATTTATTTCAATTGTAAATCACTTGATTGGTATGGTACCTTAGATCCCAATTCCATCACTTCATGGGATGAACTGGGTGATGCTTTGAGAAGGATATTTGAATACAAATTTGATCACTTGTCTTTGACTGAGCAACTAATTACAATAAAGAGAGCAGCTCAAGAGGCCATAAAAAACTTCAAAAAAATATTCCAAAAGACTTGGGATAGGATACAAATATTGGTAAGGCCTACTACCCATCATATTTTTCTTTATTATCTTAAAGCTTTTAATAGTGACATATCTATGATGATTCAATCCATGGGAGGGGATACTTTGCCTAATGCCTATGAGACTACTATAAGGGATAAGAATACCTTATTAAATCTAGGAAGATATCCCATAGACCTCACATGCCCTTGTTTCTTGATGTGCAAATTTTTATGCCTACCATTGCTCCTATTCGCATACCCAAGCATAAACAAGTTGCCTCTAATAGTCCAAGAAAGTAAAAAGAGGAAGATCTAATCAAGGATCTTAGAGACGAGGATAAAAATATTAAGAGGCAATAAAAAAAACAATAAAGGATGTATTTACAATTCCCTTGTTAGTCTTATCAATATTATCAAGTTCCTACACAACCTTTTCAAGGTCAATACCAAGGACAAGGGTAGCTAACTCAAGTAAATCAACATAATGGAAAAAATTAGAATGATCCTTCTAATTCCAAAGCAAATATACCTATCCAAAATAATATTTAACAATATAATGGAGAATAACCTCCATGGGACCACCCTCATGACTCTTCAACTTATGTAAATGATACATTCAATCAAGCCTATATGGCTTAATGGGGAACAATGCCTTCCATGAATCAAAAGGATATGCCTAGTGGAAGAGATAACAATAGAGGATATTCTCAATCAAATTATGCCTTTATGAATTACTTTCAAGGATACTCATGTGAATTCAACTACCAAGGTAACCTCAACATTGGATCAAACTCCATATCTTAAAATACAAGGTCAAAGAAGAGAGTGATTGAAGAAGTACAAGGGGAAAGTTGTGGTCCAAACATTAAATCTCAATAACCTTAAGGATTAGGTATGCCAAATTCAGCCCCTATGGATTAGGTAAATCAAAAAACTTAGAATTTCAAAGCTCCTTCTATGCCTTCTCCTATGCATCAAGTTACACAAACTAGTGTTAGTGTTATAGCTCCTAAAGGACATGACAAAGTTCGAAGCTCTCCTATAAATATTGTTGAGAAAATGAAGAAGTTTTACATAAGCATCCCAATTTTGGAAACATTGTCCATCCCTGGACAAAGAGACCTACTCTAAAATGATCTCTCCAAGCTTAATGCATCATCTAGGTAGCATAATGAAACATGGGGAGTTTTGACAAATGAATTAAAGACCAAAGATGGGCAGCTAATCAAAACTAAAAGATACATAATCCTCTTCCATTTTACCTCTCTATTATCATTGGAGATTCATTGGTTCATAATTTTCTAATTGAAAGTGAAGCAAGTAGTTTAGTCATGCTAAAGCAAGTAGCTAAAAAGCTAAAATTGAAGTATGAACCAAACATAAAAAGGAATATTATAACTAGATGGATCAATTACCAAAATATTTAGCATTATCAAAGGTTTGTAGCTAACTCTTCATTCTTGTCTTATTTTATCTATCTATCAAGATGTGGTGGTTGTTGATGTACCACCTCACTTTTCTCTTTTCTTGTCAAGGGACTTTACTTCTAAGATTGGGGGCTACTTAACTTCATATTGGTCCTATATGGCATTTAGGATCACATATGGTGCTAAGGTATCTTTAAAATATGAGACTTTAGATAAGTTTTATGTGGAGACTTATGTATGAAAATAACCTAACATGAATTACACTATTATTGATGTTGGAGATCAAATCAATGACCAAGAACCAAATGCATATTTAGATGGCATACCTGGTATTTTTCTAGATGAATGGGGTAAAGAGAATCATGAGTTTGACCCTTTCAAACATATTGAGGAAATTCATCTAGGAGTTTATTGTATGCATGAGGTAGGATCAAACATACTAGCTCTTTCAAATATTTATGTAGATGAAGAGGGAATTCATAAATTATTATTTGATGGTTTGAGTAAAAATGGAGTAGGGGTAGGTATATTGCTTATTTCTCCTTCCAAAGAGAAGTATTACTTTGCCATTAGGTTTTAATTTGGTTGCTCCTCTAATGCAACAAAGTATGAGGGAATTTCTCATGGCCTCTAATGGGTAAGGTAGAAAGGTATAAAGCAATTTCAAACCTATTGGGATAGTGAGTTAGTGGTACAATAGGCTAGAGGGAAAAATGCTACCAAAAATCCATTGTTGAAGGCATATAAACATAGGATTTGGGAACTCATTAAAGAATTTGAATCTTTTAAATTGAAATCAGTCTCAAGAGAGAGTAATCAATATGTTAATATATTGACAACATTAGGAGCTCATTTTGACATTCCAAATGATGTGAAAGGTGAGAAACATCAACCACATGTTAAGGTATTGGTGAGACCATTCATTCTAGATAATAATACAAATTGTCAAGTCTTTCATAATGATAGACAAATCACATCTTTCTTATGTGAAGAAGTTGAGTTCTCCTTGAGAAATCAACAACAATATGGTTACTAAATAGTGCAACTGTAGTCTAAAAATCTCCCCAAAGTATTGGTTACCCTTGAAAGTATCTTCAATGAAGAAGATCATGTGAGAAAAGAGAAAGTAGGCATGTCTGCAAGTGAGGAACATTTTCAAAGAGTTAAAATCTTCAAGGACAACTCCTCAAGTTAGGAAAGATATGTACTAAGGCTGAGAAGACTATTTTTATTGAATTATATAAGTATTTTTTAGATATCTTTGCATGGGAATATGTCAACCTCAAGGTTTTTGACCCTAGTTTAGCTCAACACACCATTATGTTAGATCCAAATGCAAAACCAGTAAGACAAAAGAAAAAATCCATAAATCCTAAGGTTGAGGTTTCGATGAAGAAGTAAATAATCAATATGATTAAAGAAAACATTATCTTCCCCATTAAACACTCCTAATGGTTTGCTAATCTAGTTCCTATAAGGAAGAAGAGTGAGGAAATCAGATTGTTTGTTGATTTTAGGGATTTAAATAGGGTGTCTTTGAAGGATCATCACCCCCTACCTTCAATGGAACAAATACTTCAAATGGTTGCAGGGTATAAATGCTTTTCACTCTTGGATGGGTATTTAAGTTATAACCAAGTCTTGTTTAAAGAGGATTAATATAAAATTGCCTTTATAAGTAAATGGGGCACTTATGCCTAGAAAAAGATGCCTTTTAGACTCTCTAATGTAGGAGCTACCTTTCAAAAATCAATGGACATGGCCTTCCAAGGTTTGATTAATAAGATGGTTATTAGGATAAATAAAACCCATATCTATCTCTAAATTACATACAAGAGAAACTATGAAATGAATTAATCAAACATTCTAAAAATATACATATACATGGACATAACAAGAGATTCTATATTTAATGTGGCTCACCCAAGATGGGATAGATCCACCAAACTTGTCTAGTATATTATTTCCAATAATACAAGGGAGAAACAAAATCCTATAACAAACCCTATTACATCTCTCTACCATTTCTACCTCTTCTTTGTGTATAATATTTCATAATTATACATCTCAACCATATATCAATACATTTTAGAGTGAAAAAAACCTAAACATAACCTCTACCATTAGATCTAGAAACCTTTAATCAATGGCCTATATTGACTATGAAATTACAATTTAACAAGTCAACCCCCCATGCCATGAGGGATTCAAAGAATGGGATCCAAACTTGGCTAAAATAACATCAAAATTTTAACCTCTGATCGTAAAAAACAATCAAGCTCCACACCTAACAGTCTCCCACTTGGAGACTGATTGCATCAACTCCACCGCTACTCCATCCACTGTACTATCTGGACCTAGACAAGTTCCTTAATTTAATTATCATCCATGAAGACTAACTAAAGTTGAATAAATATTTAACTTCTCTCTTATAACTACCTTGGTCATCATATCTTTAAGATTTTCACTGGTATGTATCTTCTCCAATTTTAGTTGCTCTTCCTCTATCACTAAACAAATGAAATGATACCATAACTGAATATGTTTTGTCATGGAGTGAAAAGTTGAGTTTTTTGCTAGATGGATTACACTCTAACTATCACTATATAGTGTATATCTTTCTTGACTATGTCCCAATTCTTCTATCAACCTTTGTAACCAGATTATTTCCTTACTTTCTTTTGTAGCAACAACATAATCATCCTCTATGGTTGAAAGTGCCAAAACCTTCTATAACTATGATACCCAACTAACAACTATACCATCTATTGTAGACACATATCTTGTAGTGATTCTTATACCATCCAAGTCACCTCCCATATCTGAGTCAATATATCCCTATAATGTCATATCTGATCCACCATAACTTAACACTGTATATATGGTCCCTCTTAAGTAATGAAGGATCCATTTTACTACCTTCCAATGTTCCTTTCCTAGATCACTCATGAACCTACTCACCACTCCCACTACATGTGTAATGTTTAGCCTCATACACACCATTGTATACATTAAATTTCTAATTATTAATGATTATGGAATTTTAAACATCAGGTTCTTTTCTTGTTGTGTTTTAAGACATTATTCCTTTGTTAATTTAAAGTGTGCAACCAAAGGTGTCCCAACTAATTTTGCATCCTACATATTAAATCTTTCCAACACTTTTCTGATGTACTCTCCCTATGATAATTCCATCTTCCTATTCTTTCTATCACTAGTTATCCTCATACCAAGGATCTATTTAGCAACACCTAGATCCTTCATAGAAAAGCAATCACTTAACTATTTCTTGAGCACACTAATATTATGAATGTTGGAACTAGATACAAGCATATCATCTACATATAAAAATAAAATAATATAGCTTCCATTTTCAAATATTTAAAAATATACACAATGGTGTGAAGGACATTTATAAAAACCTTGTTCCATCATAAAATTGTCAAACTTAATATACCATTGCCTTGGAACTTGTTTCAGGCCATACAAGCTCTTCTTTAATTTTCACACCAAATTTTCCTTACAATTAACTTCATAACATTATGGATGATCCATGTATATTTCCTCCTTAAAATCTCCATAAAGGAAAGCAGTCTTTACATCTAACTATTCTAAGTGTAAATATTCAATAGCTACTAAGCTCAAAATATTTCTAATTGAAGATATTTTAACATCTGGAGAAAATATTTCATCAAAATCTATACCTTTCTTTTGTGCAAAACCTTTAACCACCATTATATCCTTAAATTTATATTTACCTTCATTCTCCTCCTTTATCTTATATACCCACTTATTTTTCAATGCCTTCTTTCCTTTGGGAAGCTCCACCAAATCCCATGTCTAGTTCTCCATTAGAGCATCATACTCCTCATTCATAGCTTACTCCCACTTATCCTTGGCATCAATCTGCATTGATTTTTCATATATTTTTGTCTCACCACCATCATTAAGTAATAAATAATATAAATAAGAATAAAAATGATTAGGTAGTCTAGTTACTCTTATAGATCTTCTAACAGGGGTTTGAGGTACCTATTCCTATTGCACATTTTGATCAGGAACTTTTCTGACATGTTTTTCGGTAATGTCTTCTAATAATGTATATTCATTTTTGGATTCTTATTCCTTATTCTCCTAAAATTGGTCCTTGTACATGACTTTTTCATGGAACACAACATCTCTACTCCTAATTATTTTCTTATCTACCATATTCCACAATTGAAATCCAAAGTCATTAGTTCCATAACCAATAAATGTGCATTTTGAGACTTAGATTCTAACTTATTCCTATGATATTTGTCAATATAATAAAATGGCTCACAACCAAAAAATCTTAGAAAATAATAATCTACCTTCTTTCCAAGCTATGCCTCCTCTGGTATTCCACTATCTAAATCACTCAAAGGTCCTCTATTTATCATATAAACTACTATAGTTACAACATCTACCCAAAATTGTAAAGCCAAACCTACATATAATGTCATGCATTTGACACACTTCATAATAGTAATATTCATTATTTATGACACACCATTATGTTATGGTGTTCTTGGAACTATTTTTTGTCTATGAATTCCACTTACTAAATAGTAATTGTTAAAAGTGTTACTACAATACTCACCTCCATTATCTGATCTGAGACATCTTATTTTTAAACCTATTTTAGTTTCAACTAAAGATTTACATTTATTGAATGTATCAAAAACATTAGACTTCATTTTTATAAATTATTCCCAAACCTTCCTAGTTGCATCATCAATAAAAGTAACATAATAATTTAGACCACCATGTGAAGATACCTGTGCTGGTCCCCATACATCCATATGCATAAGCTCTAACTTCTAATCCTTCTTCGCTGGTCCAACCCTATGAAACCTCAAACATTTTTGGTTCCCATATACACAATGCTCATAAAAGTCCAAATCTAATTCTCTCAGACCTGGTAGTTTATCCTTTGCATGTAGGGTATTCATTCACTTTTCACTAATGTGACCAAGTCTGTAATGCCATAAAGTTACATCTTTACCTATAAAAATTATAACACAAGATGAATTATCATTATCTATAGACAAATATAAAGTGCCTACTTTCTTCCTTTTTCAATCACCAAAGAACCATTTTTAAGCTTCCATGATTCATATGTAAATGTGACCATACAATCCTCACTACCCAACTGCCCTACAAAGATCAAATTTTTCCTCAAGCTTGGAACATGCCTAACATCCTTTATCACCCAAGTGTTTCCATTCTATAATTTAACCTAAACACTTCATTTTATAATAATTTTATAAGGTTCATCATCACCAAGGTAAACATTCCCATAATTACCTTGAATATATTTTATAAAATAATGTCTATGAGGGGTAGCATGAAAAGAAGCACCTAAATCTGAAACCCAAGATTCAACAATATTATCCAAATAAAGTATAAGAGAATCTTGTAATACATCACCTACTACCTTTTCTTCTCTATTACCTTCATGTTGGTCCTTACCCATTTTTTCATTTCAAAACCAACAATCTTTCTTTATGTGTCCTGGCTTGCCACATATCCAACATTCTATCTTGCCTCTTGATTTAGATCTTGTACCCCATTTTGATTTTGCATAGTTTCTTCTTCCTCTATTCTTATGCCTTCCTCTATTATCCATTGTTAATATTGTTGACATTGTGGATTGTACCCTTGATGGGAGGCTGAGGTCTTGTCTTCCAGGTGGCACAATGGAGACTCCTCTCTTGCCTATGGGCCTGGAAAAATTGAGGGGAGAATCTCTAGATAAGGGCTAGCTCCCTTTGTTGCATCTCTGAGGTCCTAGATTTTCTACTACTAAAAATGAATAAAGGGAGGGGGGTTGAAAAGGGAGAAGGATGACTAAAAATAGAACCTAAACTTAAATGGTGATGTACCACAAATGGTTGATCTACTTAGCTTGAACATACACTTTCCACCAAGAACAAGCTGACACACACTTCATTTGATATGAGAAATTCTTCTACATCAGTGAGCTAGGGGTCCATGGAGATACAAGGAGGAAGAACTACCAGAGGTGTTATAAGACACACTTTGGTAACCTATTCACATGCACCTATACTCCTCTAGGGACACTTCTAGCTAACCTACAAAAGAAGAACTCACAATACACTAGACATGCTGGAATCATTTTGTGAAAGCATGAAGGAAAATTACTTAACACAAAACAAAGCCATAGACATATGCAAAATTGCAAACTCAAAATGGAGGTAAGAATACTATGACTTGATTCAAGGTAAAATCCAGTAGAACTCTACCTTACAAGCTGAGAGATCCCATCCCTCTCAAATTAGAGTTTTACAATATATATCAAAAGAAAGAGGAAGCAAATGGTGCCTTTTTTACAAGTGGCCCATGTCGCATTGAGAACATTGGGAAGAAGAATTCACTGAAAGAACATGCTGTGTTAGCTTCCAGTCTTGACTTTTGCATCTAAGTTATATCAAACATTATTGTGAAAGCATGGGCCACACCATTTGTCTGCCAACAAGACTGCTACTTAAAGACATTCATGCAACTTTCTACTCATCAATGTAAAATGAGGAAAAATAGGCCACATCATTCACTATTTGCACTCCTTGATGACCACTTGGTGGAGACTATTTCAAACACTAGAATAACTCCTTTGTCAATGCTTTCCTTTTTCCACCTAGACTGTTCTCATCTTTCCTTGTTATTTTTTTCTCTTCCTAGCTTTGTCAGCACTCTGGGCTGTCTTCTTGGTGGGTCGCTGAGTTCACTTGTAGCATGTCCTTAAGCATTTCAAAATCAATGGCTATTTCACCACCTTAAAATTGACATTCACGTGCCCATCACTAGACACTTGAACCTCCAATGGCTAGTTCACCATGCTTAATTTTGATGTCTGTGGGCCCATTACCCCCTTTGGCTCTCTTCAGCTTTCTTTCCTTCGGCCTTTTCCATTCAGACTTTCCTTTAGCAGGATTTTCCTTCAAGAAAATTCCTTTGGACAAAATGTCCGAAGGAATTCCTTCGAACATTTTGTTTGAAGGAAATCTTTCCTTCATTTTGCCACTTGTTTTCTTTCAGGTGAATTCCTTCAGACAAAAGTCTGAAGGAATTCCTTTAGACTTTTTATCTAAAGGATTTGCCTTGTTCACTTTGCCACGGGATTTCTTCTAAATTTCCTTTGAATATAAAGTTTGAAAGAATTATTTTCCTTCGCCTTTATTTTTGAAGGAAACTCACCTTTCGGCCCTCTCCTCTTTAAGTGTTTTCTTCCCTCCACAAGGGCACCTTTGGGTCAAAAATTGCCCTCTGCAGCTTGCTAGAATGATCCATTTTGTACCTAACTGCCCTCCATAAGGGTACCTATCCTTCGGGATTCATAAAACCCTTTTGAACCTTCTAATTGAACCTAAACTTGAACCTTTTTTTAGAGTTCAATGGTTCAATGGTTTAATGGTTCAACACTGTGTTCTGCAACGAGTTGTGTTCATTCAATTGACCACTTGAACTGAACTGCTTGAAATGAACCGCTTGAACTGATAATTTAAACTGAACAACTTGAACTGACATATTGAACCAACTGATTGAACCAACCATTTGAACCAACTGATTGAACCAACAATGGTTCAACGGTTCAACATTTGTTAAGTTCAAAGTTCAAAGTTCAAAACTCTTAGAAAGATCATGTTGTTGAACCCTGACATTGAACCATCTTTTCCAACCTTAAGGAAAAGTGTCTTGAATCATTTTTGGTCTCTTTACTTGTGAATTTATTTAGATAAAAGTCTAAAGAGCTTTGTAAGAGCCTTTCATTCTTTGAACTGGTTCATCCTTTTGCTGAAAGACTTGTGCAACCCAAAATTTGAACTGGCTCAGAACATCAGGGAAAGGAGACCGATTTTGGCCTGTAGGACCAAAATGGTCAACAAATAAATTTGTAGATATGGATGTTTCACCTATGGTTTTCCTTCATATTTAATCACTTAGGATAACACCCACCACATCTTCAAACTTTAGTTTAGCATTGTTAAACACAGAGTTGCTTACTACCATTAGCAAGCTATTATATATTTTAGAAAAGGAAAAAAAGAATAAGAAGAGCCTTAACTTCATCATAAAATTCAATATTTATGAAATTTAAGTGACTATTAACTATGTTAAACTCATTTATTTTATCTAGTAATGAGTTATTTTCAAATATTTTCATATTAAACAATTTTTTCATTAAAAATATTTTATTTGAGGTAAAGAGCTTTTCATATAACTTTCCTAATGCGCTCATAAGACCTTCTATTGTATTTTATTGTGATATGTTTAATTTTATAGAAAATGCAAGGCAAAACCATATGGTTCTAAGGGTTTTCTGATCTAATAGTCCCAATCTTCATTTAACATTATTAACATCTTCTTGTCTTGCCCTCCTAATGGTAAATAAAGGTCCTTCTGGTAAAGGTAATCCTCCATCTTCATCTTCCATAATCCAAAGTTCTATCCATTGAACTTCTCCACCTTAGATTTTTTTTCATCTACCATAGCTCTCACTTGAGGTTAAACCATTTTCTTCCTATGATTTAAAATTATGCAAAAATAACCTTTTCTCTAATACTTCTTGTTAGGATAAATAAAACCTAGATCTATTCCCAAATTGCATAGAAGAGAAACTATGAAATGAATTAATCAAATATTTTGAAAATAAACATAAATATGCACATAATAAGAGACACCAGATTTAACATGGTTCACCCAAGATGGGCTACATCCACCAAACTTATCCAATATATTATTTTTAGAAATACAAGGGAGAAACAAAATCCTATAACAAACCCTATTACACCTCTCTACCTTTGTCATCTAATCTCTATGTAAAATATTTCATAATTATACGTCTCAGCCATGTATCAATACATATAAGGGTTAAAAACACCTAAACACAACATATACCATCAGATCTATAAACCTTTAATTAATGGTCCAGATTGACTATGAAATTACAATTTAACAAGAAAATTTTAATAAGATGGTGTTAGTGTATCTTAATTATATCAGTATTTTTTCAAAAGATGTTAGAGATCATTTGGTTCATTTAAGACTAATTTTTGGGAGGTGCAATCAATTTTGGATATCTTTGAATCCTAAAAAATGTGTTTTTGTAGTCCATGAGGGCAAGCTAGTTAGACACATTATCTCAAAGGAAAGGCTGACCATAGATCCTGAAAGAATGAAAGCTATCTTGGTCTTATCTCTACCATTACATAAGAAAGGAATGCAAAGTTTCTTTGGAAAAATAAACTTCATAAGAAGGTTTATACCTAGTTTTGAAAACCTTATAAAACCTTCGAAAACCATGCTAAGAAACATCAAACATTTAGCTGAACTAAATAAGGGAGAAGTAACTTTAAGGATATAAAATAAGTTATAGCATAAGCACTTACATTAATGAACCATAACTTCTCTAAGGACTTATTTTTGTATGATTTCTCTAATGTTGACACCATATTTGCCATGTTAATGTAACAAAATAATGAAAGATATGAATAACCCATTACTTTCTTTAGTTAAGGGCTTGGAGACTATGAAGAGAGGTATAATTTTGTAGAAAAGCAATTCTTGGAAGTCATAAAAATATTGAAAAAGTTTAGACATATGGTCTCAAAAAAAAAAAAAACATCATGGTATCTCATCCAAGTGTCAAGGATTTCCTTCTCAATAAGGAATTGAATGAGGAGAGGGCAGGTTGGATTACTAAAATGATGGAATATGATTTATAGATTAAGATTACCAAACTAGTAAGAGAGAGAGGCCTATGTGAACATCTAGCATAGTATATTCAATGGAATGAATAAGAAGCTTTGGTACTACAAGATGAGCCCCTAACAACATCACCTTCACATGCTACAAGTTGGATACAAGACATGATAAGGTTCTTGAAAATAGGTGAGTGTCCAACTAGCTTAGATAAGTCAAAGGGGAGATACTTTAGAATTCAATCTATACCTTATGTGCTTGTAGATGGGGTCCTCTTTATAAAATATCTCAATGGTATGTTACTTAGATGTGTGTAAATTAAGCAAATAGGCAGAATTTTGGAATAATTTCATGATGGGCTTATAGGTGGTCGTTTCTCCCCTAAAATAAAAACAACAAAGATTATGAGAGTAGGCTAATACTAGCCTAGCCTCTTTAAATACTCTTATGCATGGGTAATAAGGTCTATAAAGTGTGCTTTTTTCAATATAAATCAAAGCTTGGAATCCTTACCTCTCAATCCCATCCAAGTTAACTAACCATTCATGCAATGGGAGGTTGATTTTATAGGCATGATTAATCCTCCCTCAAGTTTGGGTCACAAATGGATATTCACAACCAATGATTACTTTACAAGGTGGGTAGAGGAATTAGTCGTTAAGGAAGATAATTAAAAAATAATCATTGAATTCTATGAGGACATAATGAATAGGTTTGGAGCACCATAAACCATCATATTTGATAATACATTAGAATTCATGGGTACAAAGGCAAGTGAATGGGAAAATGAACATGGCATATATCTAATTACATATTCTAATTACTACCTCCAAGGGAATGGGCTTGTAAAATCTACAAATAAGATTCTGATCAAGATCATCAAGAGGATGATTGATGATAATCATAGATCTTGGCATACAAAGTTAAATATAGCGTTATGCACTGATAGAGTCACACCTAAGAGAGCTGTAGGTAACTCACCATTCATGTTTGTGTATGGTAAATAAGCTAAAATGCCTATTTCTCTTGAGCTGCCTACCTTAGAGTTAACACATTAGTTAGACTTAATAGAAAATAATCCTATGGAGGTAAGGATGGTAGAATTTATGGAACTAGAAGAGAAAAAGAATGAATCCATGCATACTTTGGAATATCATCAAGCCCAAATGAAGAAAACTTTTGATAAGAGATTTAGTGCAATAAAGTTCCCAAAAGATGATCTTGTTCTAAATTTGGATGAAGATAGGGCCAAACTTGGTAAGCACACAAAATTTGATACATTATGGAGTGGACCCTATTTGATCATTGGCTACAAGAAGCACAATGCCTTTCAGCTATTAAGACTTGATGGAGAAGTGATAAGTATCCTAGTTAATGGGATACATTTTAAGCCTTGCTACTGAGGTTAGTTTATTATTTTTTACGTAGGTTAGTGTGTATTTTTTCCATAAGTGATTAACACATTATTTTGGTGTGAATTTGTTGTTTTTTTTTCCTAAATGCCTTTGGAATAGTGTGTTTTCTTATTTTCATGTGGTTTGGGGTGATTTTGAGTCTTATAGAGGCATGAAAATTTCATATTGTATCATAACAATCATTCCATTTCTGAATGGGAGGATAAGGACACTCATCCATTAGCATTGTAGGCATGCTACCCCTATGAATTGATAATTTTTTGACCAAGTTTTTGACCCCAAGTAAAAAATGGTCAACCCCTATAGTTTAAAACCTTTCATAAGATTATCAAAACTTGTATATGGTCTTTTTATGGTCTTAAATGGTCTGAAATGGTCTTCATATGGTCACATTAATCATTGTCTAGCATGGTCCAAGGTTTGGTCTCATATGTGCTTGTCTAGTCTTAGGGGTTATGCATGAATCTTGGTGTTGACAAGTGTTTTCAAGGTTGTGGAATGGTTTATATTCATTATAAAAGGATATTAATGTGTTTTTAAAGTCATATATTTATGCATTAACCTCTTATAATGTTGATATGAGCCAAAAAGACATTTTGGTCACCTTTTGGCCTAATTTTGAGGAGTTTTACGTACCATCCCAAAGGAAAAATGTTTCAAGAAGACTCTTAACATACCTGATGTTAGACATGGATTAGAGAATAGTTATAACCTAAAACATTAGTATTTTAATGCCTAAACTAAACAAAATACTCCTTTACAAGCAATTTTGGGCACTTTTACAAGCTTAGGAGATAATTTTTTAGATAAAAATAGTTTTAGCGAGTCTCTTAGACTTCTATAGGTTAGTTTTAGGCATCAGATCAAGTTTCAAGTCTTACAGATGCATCAGACACTATCTCTCTTCCATCATTGCCTTCATAAGCTTAGAAGTCAAAACTCAAATGCATGGTATGGTCAAGAAAGAGAAAGTTGGTAGATGAAAATTTGGAAATCATTAGGGATCTTAATGAGATTAAATTTAGTGGAATTGGTTTGAATATTTATTTCCCCTCTTTTATGAACAATCACTAAGAGTGACAACAAGTCACTATGCCTTGTCCATTCAAGTAAGGTCTAGTTTTGCTCCTATTTCTTCATGCCATAAATTGATGGAGGAGAATGGTTTTTTGGAGTTATTGTAGATGATAAAATTAAACCTTTAATGGTAGTTTAATCAAGCAATTAAACTTCATGAGGTGTTTTCTTCAAAAGATAAATCTATCTCAAGTGTGGGAGCATATAATCCTGTTACAAGTTTATTTCAGTTTGTTTGAGATGCTTGTCACATTCACGAGTTCTAAGTGCCTCATATTTCATTAAGTATCCCTCAATTTTATAATATTCATGTGATTTCCCTTTTAATGTGATCCTTTTATGCATTCTCAAAGTGTCCTACTCTTTAAAAAACATGGTCCATGCATAAATGATCTTCTCCAGGTCTGAGTACCAATGTTTGGTCTGAATGGAAATGATAATTCATTTTTATACATGAGATAACACCTCAAAAACTATATTTATAATAAAGTGAGAGTGAAATGTCCAAATTTATACTCTTAGACATGATTATAAGGTGTTTCATTGACTCATAAGTTTATAGAACTGTAAGTGAGCATTCACGGGGTCTAAGTTCCATGTTGAGTATGTTCAAATAATGGATGAGATATGATACACCCCTTCAAACAACAACATGACCTTGATATATCCATCACTACCACTATAAAAATCATAAGTGAATGAAGAGACTCTAACTTTCATACACATAACTTACACATGAACTGAATATATGCACAGATTGTACATATAGATGGATAAGTTGAGGATGACATACTTCTTAGTTAAAAGACCCACAAGTTTTAATAAGGTGATAGGGAGTTAGAAAATAATAGATACAATCTCAGGGTCAAAGGCTTAAGGATCTATCTCAATAATCATACAAGCAATAAAAGAGACCTATAGGTTACAGACTCGTAGGCCCTTTTTTAAACTAAAACTAATTGTCTTACCAAAAAGGACAATTTTCAAGTACAAGAAACATGACTCAAGACTGATAATAAATAAGTTACGATTCAATGATAGACTACTAGGTTGTTTGATAGCCAAAAGAGAGTTGATATGACTGAGTATAAAACTCTAGTACTCACACACATGTTTGAAGATGGAAAAGGTCTAAAAAATGTCGTAAATAGTCAATGAACCTTGTGGTGTAGTGGAAGTGAACCTTTCATTAAGTTAAATATCCTTAAGATGTCATGATGGAGTTGAGAAACTAGGTTTAAGACCTAATTTTTAGATTCTTCCCTAAGCAACCACCTACATCTATGTACTGAACATGTATAAAGAACAAGTGAGCATGTGAAGGATTTTATAAAGTTGAGAAGGTTATTAACTATAAATAATATAACAAAAAGTTAGTGGATGTTAAAATGTGTGAAATTGAAGTCCTAAAACCCTTAAATGCACTAAGACACCTAATTCACACCTACAGGCTAGTTAGGCACCACAAGCTATTTGCAAATCTTGAGAAGAGAATGCTACCTATAGTCAAAGATATGAGAGTTTGTTTGAAGTGATAGATAGTGTTGAGGTCAAGATAAAAAATAAAAAGGTGTAGAGATATGATCAAATCAACTTATCTAAACCCCACATGCATAGTTTATCTTCACCTACATGTCTGATAGGAAATGCATACTAGTTTCAAGTTTGGAGATTAGATAGAGTGTATATGAAGAGCATTGGGGTTTAGCTCAAGTGAATGTCTGGGTAAGTTAAATAATTTAAGGTTGAAGATATTAAAAAAGAGGTAAAAATAAGTTGACTAATAGGACTTACCTCAAACCCCTGCCTACATAGTCAGATTAGTGTCTATAGGCTTGCCTAAGTTCATGAGAGGTATTTTCTTGACTAAGGGAGTTAAAGGTATGTGAGAGGGAAAGTAAATAATTTTAAGATTATTAAAGGTGTTAGGATCTCATTTATACCCTCAGACCCAATAGTAAGTAAGGCTAATGTTGAAAATCTTGTTTAGGCTTATAGAACCTAACACTTTATAGGCATACCCATATGAATGATAATAGAAAGGGTAGCTTATTTAGGGTAATGTGAAAGTATGAGAGTTTTAAGAAGTTAATTGATATATTATAGATGTTTCAATACCATCTACAGGTAGAAGAGGTAATAAAAGTGACATTTAAGCCTTAGAAACCACTTTGAGCTCTCTTAATGCAAGACTACAACTTCAGAACAATTTTATATCACCTGGTATGATCATGACACTATGAATGGGAAAAAATGGTATTTAGGGATGATAAATGGGTTATTACACTTCAATATATTGGTGTTATTTTTTTTATTAGACCCATCACATGCATGAACAATGACTAAGACTATCAACTCCTCTCTAATGGCCTGCTTGTAACTTGAGAGACACCATATTTTACTTATATATCTCATAAGGTTTTGAATGGGACCAAATGGTGTTTTAATTTGGTGGAGATGTCCCCTAAATAATATCTTTTGGAATTATAATGGAGAAAGAGGATCTATTCTTTATGAACAATCCTTAAGAAAAAAATAAGCCTAAAACCCTCCTAAAACCCTAGTAATGACTAGTTGGGAGAAATAAGCCTCTAAAGAAAATTAAATTACCTAAGTTTCCCCTAAAAATTAATTTATATTTTTGAGTAATACAATTATATTATTTAGGTTTACTTAATCTGTACATGCAGCTATATGAACTGCATTAAATGCACTATTTTTCAAGGATTTTTGGTATTTTGATTTTTTTGGATAGTTGGACACTTTAAATTTATTGGGAGAGGTAATTTTGGAATTTTTTAGTCTATTTAATCCTAAAAATATTTTAATTACATTCTGGAAGTGATCAAACAAAGCTTATTTTTCAAGGCAGTTTCAAACAGGCCTAAAATGAGATTAGGTTTCAAGGTCATTTCATGGTTGTTACACTTTCATAGGGTCTCAAAGCCTAAAATTTGACATGAAGTTTGGTGATGGGATATAAAAAGTTAATCACATGTTTTTAGGTGTTTTAACATGTGTGGGAGAATTATGGAGAAGAAAATCAACCTTTTAGGTAATGAGGCCTAATTGAGAAGAGAGAAAGGTAGAAAAAGGCACTTCCACTCACCCTCAAAACTTGAAAATTGGCATGTATTTATAAAGACAAATTGGGTCCTCAAATATTCCATTAATGTTTTATTAAAATCTATACACTATCCTACACAAGGAGGTTTACAAGTTTTTAAGGCTATAAGGAAATGAGGCCTAATGAGAGCTTGAGGAGCAAAATAGAGTCTTGGGAGTTATTCTAGGAAACAAAATGAATTGATTCAGGTCTAATAAGGTTATTAAATAAATTTCATGGAGCTATAATTACTTGAATAATATTAACTCAAGTTTTGAGCAACTTGGACAAGGCTAGGCATGGGAGATGAAGGAGTTTCAAGACACCTAGGCATATAAATGATATTTTGTAAAAATGTTATACCAAAGGAGTTTATAAATGCATGATATGTGTCAAATGATATTTATAAAATAATATAATGGTGAATTTATTATGAAAAGGTCCATTTGTCACTTCTCATATGCAAAAAAATGTAGTTTTGAGGAGTTGTGCAAGGTGTCAAGCTGAGTTTTCAACTCCCATGCCACTTGGATGATGGAGAATCTTTAGAGGAGATACATATGTTCCTTAGGGACCTGTTTAAATATTTTATAACTCCATATTATTTTTAACTTCCATGTGGACAATTGGCAATATTATTCTTCTATGCCCCCTCTCGCTTCCTCAATTCTCTATATCAGCGGTCACTTTTGGCCTTATAATGCATGCACATTTAGTATGGAAAAGCTCTAATAAATTGAGTAATAATTTTTCATTTGATTAAAATATTTTAATCAAGTTTTTAGTTCTCAAATTCTTGATTAAGTTTGAAAATTAGTTCATAGTTGAATGGCAAGTGAAAGTCATCTCTCCTTATATTCATCTCACTCTTTCATGTTTGGTGTAAGTAATATAACTTCTATCATGTATCATGAAATGTAAATGGTTATTTTGTGTATCTTTAAGTGTTAATAAGAATTTTAAATACTATTAATCTACCTTGAGAAATACATTTCTTTCTATCTTCATGTAGAAACACTTTTGTTAGAACCTTAGGTTGTTGAGATTAGTTTTGAAAATTACCTTTCATAGTACAAATTCAAGTAGGTTTGTGGATTTAATATTTGTGAATCACCTTTGTTAGATTAGTGTTAATCTCTATCTATCCCTTTTAATTTAAATCATGTAATATTAGTGGTTAGTTATAGGTGTTGTGCAAGGGAGCTATCCCTTCAATCTAAAGACTCATCTCTCCCAAAGGTCAACCATAACTTGAGAGATGTTTCCATGTTACATAAAATTTAAGGAGGATGGAGTAGACCTCTGTAGGGTAAAATTTTTCTTGATAACAATATGATATATAGATATTTTGTCTTTCATCCTTATTTACCATTATAAATTTAGTGTTTGAGTGATGGGTGGTACACGACATTTATGATCACCAGATGCTTCCTCATTAGAAGATAGACACATATCATTAAGGAGTACATATCAGATAGCGTATAACATTATTTTAGATTACATAAGGATGTACTAGAGGCTCCATAATTATTTTCCCATGTGATGAGATAAATTAGTAGATGGGGGCTATTGATATACAAATAGGCAACCAGAGTGAGTTATGGCCTAGTACCACAAATTATTTGGGCATATGCAGGGGGTCTAGTAGAAGCAAGAGATACTATAACTTATATGACATGGTGGGCTCGATTCATATTAGAGAGATTGGCATTGACTTAGGGTTGCCTAAGATAGTTGGTGTTAGTTTGGAAGAACTAATACAAGTACGTGTGCAAGATCCATTGGATGACAATTCAATGGTCATTGATATAGAGAAGGGTGTCAAGGGTAGTATCCTAAACCTAGGAGCATAGATAGAGATTATCAAGACACATATGGGTTTGAGGAAACCAAATGGTTCTTTCTAACAAAATAATTTCCCTTGCTCTCTAGAATAGGTGGCATGGTCTAGTGTCATATTAAATCCTTATTTATGATCACTAATTAGAAAACAATCTCTGAGGCCCAAGTATTCATAAATTACCTCTTCATTTTTTAGATAATCTAATGGTATGTGTGAATGTTATTGGTACCTATCAATCAACTAGGGGTAATGGACGAAAAGAGGGGAATAAGAGGAAACAAAAGTAATGGTACAAATAGTATTAGGGTTAAATAGCTTAGTGTCATCCAACTCATCATAGATGCTATAATAGGAATTTATGTTACTACTGACATTGTCATCATTAGATGACAAATTAGTATCACTCTTGAGATCTGAGGGGTCACCCCTAGGTGGTTTGTATCCACCATATTAAATTGATTTGTGTTTGGTAATTGATACTGGCTTAATAGGTCATTATTGTTTTGTCCCCACACCTGTGCCTTTATAAGTTTGATTATCCATTATCTAGTTTGGGATAGGATATTGTGTGCTTTGATAACAAGTGGTAAATTCATCATTATATAACCATGATTCATCATCACCTTTGATCTTCTCTTGGTCTTGTGAAGTGGTTTTGATGAGAATAATGAGTCTTGTTTTATGATAATCATATTTCCTATGCCATTCCATTTTAACATCCTTAAATTTAGGTTTAACATATGATTTGGGCATTTAGGCAACTTGTCTATATCAAAAAATTGATAATTTGATATTCCCCAAGGTTTTTATCTTGATTAGTAAAGTGATTGGCTATTTGAGGAGGTGGTGTAGATGAAGTGGAGACAAGAGTAATTGGATCCACATAATTGGATTTGGGTGGTTGGATAGCCACATATTTATCCTTTTCAGGCACACACTCTAGGCCAAGGTAATAGTTTTAGCTTTCATATTCCACTTTTATATGCTTATAAAATTAATATGATTATAGGTCACCAGGAATCATTAAGTTCTAATCCATAATGAGGAAACTTGATACACTAATGTAGATAAAAGGTACTTTGTATACTTTATGAATCCAAGGTTACTCAAGGAGTAAATTATATAATATTTCAAAGTTAGGAACATGGAAAAGAGTATCATGGGTCAAAGTCTAAATGATGATCAATAAATAAATTGTGCCCTATGATTCTTGTTCCTCATTATCATATGTGTTGATAGTAATGACATATGGTGTAATATTTATTATAGTGTAACCCAGGTGTTTAAACAACTTCAAAGTCATAACATTCAACCCTAAACCATTGTCTATGAGGACACATTTACTTTTATGTTAGGAAATGATATATTCTATAGAAAATATATTATTGTATAAAGGACCAAGGGATGACATGTCACTTTGATCAAAAGTAAGTTGTTGGCATGGAGCCAAATGACTCACAAGTGTTTGAAATTTATCATGTGCAATGTCACTTGGTACCTTGGATTGACTTAGAATCTTATTTAATATGTTCTTGTGGACACTTTATGTATGTAAAATATCTAAATTAGAAATTTGCATTGGTATCTTTTTTATTTGTTCCATAATATAATAAGGTTTGTCATTAGTAGGAGAAATCAACTTGGATTTCTGAGGTAGAGGGTCTTGAATAAGATTTTAGAATGAATAAGGTGTAGGACCTTGGATTGTAACCTTTGAACATTGAGTTATGATTACATGATCTTAATTTGGTGAGAGGTTAATATAATTAGAATAAGGTGAGTGAGGGCCAGAAATAATAACTCTCTATTGTTGATTAACATTAAAGCTATTGTGAGATAAAGGAGGGTTACCATCATATGAGGGTGGAGGTCCTAGAATGGATGGTGAAATTCTTAGTTACTATTAGTTGTTGGTTTAAGTTTAATCTTAATGGTTATTATATGACCACTATTAATGGGACCTAAAACATTGTTGTAGTCATAAGGGACATAATTATAGCTAAATTGATTGGAATGAGCATTTTGACCTTGATTCTAATTGGCTTATTGTTACTACCGATTTTGTCCTTGATTATTATGAGGACTATTTTGATTTTGGTTGTTAGCTTGATGTTGATGTTGGTTTTGATTTTTTTTAGATTTATGTTGTAGAAAAGGGTTTTGATAGATTCCAAGTTCTGATTAGACATCATTATTTAACTCTATTTCACCATTTTCAATTAAATATTGTATGAAGTGGTAAAGTTGTACACATATATGAATACAATGATATTTGACCTAATGGTAGTTGTAGAAATCATGATCCTTGTACTAATCAAGTTTATGTTGGTCTTCTAGGAATGCTTTAAACACAGGCCAAATGATCATGATAGTTACAATAATGTTTTGGAAGACTACTTCAATGAGCTTTCCAAGATCGCTAGAAACTCTATTTTGGTACTGACCTCTTTTTGGAGGTGATATTTTCAAAGTGAGTGGTTAAATAGGTGGTGTGTTTACCTTTTGGACATGTCTAGGTTTAGTTACTTCATCTCCTACAACATTTTTTTTTCTTTTGAATGGTTTAGTCTTATCAGATGTACCTACTTACACATGAGCAAGGGCTTGTGTTTGAGCATTATTCTAAACTAGGTTTTGAGATTATATCTTGGTTATCCCTTTATTTATGATGGATTAATCAATATAAAATCCCTTGGAAATAATCTCTTCAAATGTATTGCCACAATGAAGTCTAAGATTATAAGTGATGTATAATCGTAGATTGTTAGTAAATACTATGGCCAATTATTTATCTAGGATATTGTGTTAGAATCAGTTGGCCAATACACACCTTGCAAATAATTGGCACAACTCTCTCCTCCTCTTTTCTTAGCATGACACAAGTCAACCATGGTTAATTTGTGTTCTAAATTGTAAGATAAGTGTTGCACAAATTTATCTAACAAGTCATCAAAATTATCAATGGGGTTCTTAGGTAGACTAAGAAACCATTCTAAGGCTTGCCCATCCAAAATCTAAGAAACAAGTAAAGTAGATGCATATTGCTATATGAAACCTCTTGACATGAGACAAATAACTCTTTTAGATGATCCTTTAGATGACCTTTCCCTTTATATTTATCAAATGTTGGCATCCTAAAATGATGCAGGAATGGTATTTGAAGATAATTCATATCAATGGGATAAGAATATTAGTCATCAAGTTTGAATTTATTACCTTGGTTTCCTAATTAAATGGATAAAATTACATCTTTTACCTACTACAAGCCTTGGAAAGTGGGACTAGATTAAGAGGGAATGGGTAATTTTTGTTGGGTCTTCAAAGGTAGATTTCCTTGACCTGAATCAAAAGATGGTATCAAGTATTGGAGAATTTGTACCCTTTGATTAGAGTTATATTTTTAATATGGTACTTATTATTGGTAAGGTACTTGTTTCTGAATGTAGCATTGATTTGGAAGGAAGTGAGGTCTGAATGGAGGAATGGTTTTTTAGGTATTAAGTGGGACCCTCTAGGATTGGAGAGGAATTTATTGTTGATTCATAAGAATCTATTGTGTAAGGGGAACCTATTTTTGGCTCGAAGAAACACCTTGTTGAATAGAAGTTACAAGTGGTTGACTAATAAAAATACACTAATACTTAGATAATGTCTGTTAAGGATTAGTTTACATTTTTTTTAATAAAGGATTGGTTTTCACTTATTGAAGTGGATGATCGGTTGTCACTTATTTAAGTGGAGAATTGGTCACCACTTTTTGAAGTGGAAAATTGGTCACCACTTATTAAAGTGAAAAATTGGTCACCTCTTCTTGAAGTGGGGTACTTGAAACTTGTTTTTGTGGTTTGGGTATGATAGAAAATTTATATTTTAAAGTGATTAGAATGTTGGATGAGAGAAGTTATTTAGAATATGGAAGAATGTTTGTTGTGTTTTGGATGGTACTTGATGTGGGCCAATTTGATTCAAGATGTGTTTGATAACCTATATTATGATACAATCCATTGGGCCCAATTAGGGATGTGTTGCTATGATTTTAGATCAAAATGGTAGTTTCATGGGTAAATTGGGTCAAATAACAATTTATAATCAAATTTGTATATGATTTCAAAAACTTATTCTGATCACAATTTAGACATGGAAGTGGTTAAAATAGAGTTTCTACATATTGTACTTGTTATAAATAGAAAAGACTTAAAAGAGTGAGGTACTTATAATTTTTTCATACTTGTAGGTCTAAGATTGAAACTAGGTGGTATAAAGGGTATAAAACTAGATTAAGACTCATTCAAATCATGGACAAATGCTTTGGATGCACCTGGACATTATCATCAATATCTAGATGGTACTGACTAACATTAATGTCTAAAACATGACATATTTGTCTAAGTGTGTTTTTCTTCTTTAATTATATAGAGGTTGTTATGCCTGCTTGAAAATAATCTATGTGTGAAATTTTGGAGGGCTAACTATGCATGCAATTCTAGAAACATGTCTTCTTCTATTTGAAACTCTAGCTCAACTTTTGACACTAGGTTAACACATGAAAAATGAATTAAGATATGGTTTTAGTAGATCCAAACCACTACCCAATGAATATATGACACTAACTACATATAAAATACTTTGAAGAGGGAATTCAAACCACATGTAGTTCTCTTTGTTATGCGTATATGTGTAGTAGTTCTTTTTCAATCAATGTAACCTGTGATCTATCTTTTAACACGTATAAACTAAAAATTTTGGCTTGCCTTTAAGGTGTTTTATATTTGGTTAATACCTACTCCTTGTGATTGATGGTTGAATTTTAATGAATGGGGTGGTATCTTTGAATGTGCAAATGATTGATAGATGCTTAATAGACATTTGCTTGATAAGGAATAGTCTTAGATGTATTATGTATTTATATGATATTCTTAGGGTAATTTCTCACACCAAAAACATGATAAACACATGCATCAACCCATAAAAAGGATTTAAATTTGAAAAGTGATTGTTAATAGGCACATGATGAGTCTATTAGATCTAGATGAATTAATTATATTGGGATAGTCCAAGATTGACGTATTCATTCAAGAAGTAGAAATACTAATCTAATGATCTAGAGATATTATGAATATGATTATGAAAAAATGGGACACATATTAAGGAAACCTTTTAGGTGATTGATAGAAAATTAGGAAGGTTGGACCCTTCAAATCATGTGGATGTGAGAAAAGGGTGAATAGGAGATATATGTGTATGCAAAAGTCATGTAAGTTGAAAGTAGGTAAAATTTGAAATTTCCAAGTATATAATACAAGATTTTTATGTCTACAAAGTAAAATCAAATATCTTGAGGTTCCTTAGGAAGGACTAGGGCACATTAAAAAGGTGTGGAGATTTAAATTACTAAATTTTAATTTTAAAACTAGTAAAATTAAAATAAGAAAGTTTTAAAATCTTATAAATTTTAATTTTTAAAATATATTATTATGTAATCCCTAATTTTATTAATTATTAAACTTGAATTTTAAAATGAAAATTATATAGAGGAATAAGTAGAATGCAAAGGATTAAAAGGCATAAAGGAGGGAATGGATAAGGGAGGAGTATAATTTAAATTGGTGCCAATAAGGGATGGAAAAAAGAAAACAAAATGCTTTCAAGATAACCAAGAAGCAAATAACATCCAACAACATAATCAAATGCAATATTATTGGGCATTAATGGTTTCTAAGGAAACCTTGGATCAGAGTCTATTAACCCTAATCATAATCACAATAAGAAATAGAGTGATGCAAATCATGGGTAGAGGTAACTTAATTAGATTTGACATGAGAAATGATCCATGAAAAGATCAATAATATGAAAAACTATGACTCTCATCGATAAATTTATGGGTAAATGGTCAATAATCATAGCAGTGGAGAACTGGGTTAAGGAGAAATTAAGTGATAATATCACTCTAAAATTTATACCCAAAGGATTCTTCAAATCCATATTCCTTTTTTAAAATAGGAAAAATGAAGTTATAGAAAATAGGCATTGGATGATGGAAATATAGGGCTCTAATTACAACCATGGATTCCTAATTTTAATCCCATAACTTTGATCTTGGGAGAAGTCTCAATTTGAGTAATACTGTGCATTGCAGATGTATTTTTTGGAATGAACCTTGTTGGGTGAAATTGGTAGGTACTTGGGGGAGGTAATGTAAATTAATGATCAAACCATGGAAGGATCCCTTGCCTCATATGTAAGGATTTACATCCAAATGGATCAATCAAGGTCCATCCACCAATAAATTAACATCAAATTTGGTGAAATGGTTTGGTACAAAAATATTAACATTGAATTAATTCCATTTAGATGATTCAACTATCATAAGCTAGGGCAGATGAAAAATTGTTTCCCTATTTTCTCTTTCCAACAAATGACCAGGAAAGAATAGAGACTGAAACTTGGTCCACCTATAAAATATTTTTGCTAGAGGAATGAAAGCAAGTATAGAACTGCCATCAATCTAAATTTTGGTTCATATACACCTAATGTTCAATGTCATCATTCCCCCTCAAAGTAATTACCATACATTAAATATTAATTTAAGAATCCAACATGTAGAATAATGTTGGAACAAAGTGAAACATTGCCAAAGAATCTAACAAAATTATGGCTATACTAAGAAAAAATTGGAAAAGGAAGCTGAGAACTCCTCGAATTAGGAAAAGGCCATGTGGGAGGATCATGTTATTCTGGATCTTTGAGATGATAATAAATATCTAAATAACCTATAATGTAATATGTAATTTTAGATATCTAAGCCAGGAATAATGAAATGTAATTCAAATTTCCTACCCTAAATCCAATTAAAAAATCTCATATTAGATCTAAAGGAACAAGTATCCAAAATATAAAATGAATGAAGTGTAAACAAAAATATTATACCTCAAATTCACAAGTGTATGATTCCTCCTAACCATGTGGATGTGATCTAAAATAGTTGAGGGATGATTGATTAATTTGGAATGTTTGATTGATCTTGTTGACTCAATATTTAGGAATCCTTTGGATATGGATGCTTGGTTGTTTGGAAAGGTGATTCAATGATTTAATTACAATATTTCACATTTAAAGATTTTTGTTTGCATGGGGGTATAGTTAAATATATAGATCTACATGGGAGAGATAAATGGTTAATATTTAGCCATGGAAGATTGAAATCAATGGCTTAGATTTGATGATAGTATTTGGTAGGTGGAATTTAGGAATTAAAAATTCTTAGAAGAATCTAGAGAAGGGTGGTGCAAGGCTCAAGGAAAATTAGAGTGTTATAGAGATGTGTTAGGGGAATCCATATGGAGGTTAGGATAATAAATGAATATTATATGTAAATTAGTGATGTGATTTTTAGGAGTGTTAGTGGTGGTAGGTGACAAGGAATATGAAATTAGTTAATAATGTGAATAATTGATTAAATGTTAAGTAAGATGATGAGGGGATGATTAATTGAAGCAAATGATAATGTGATGAAAGTGTAAGGTTAGTATGATTACGGAGGATGTAAATGGTATGTTAATATGGTGTTATATATTATGGTGATTAGTGATGAATGATGGTGAAATTAGTAATGATGGAGTGGTTCATTTTGGATGTTTATATTTCCCCCTCTTTAAAAGGGAATTGTGACTAGAAGCAGTGGTGTTTCAACAAAGTGAGAGAACATATTGGTTAAGAAGTTTATGAAAATTAGAGTCAAATGTCTAATTAATGGCTCATGTGGGGAGGAATGAGATAGATGGCCACTCAAAAGAAAAGGATGGGTGGGATATGAGGATAGAAGAAGGAGGGGTTAGGATGAATGAAATAGATGTAATAGATGTTCTGGATATAATTGATATGATGGCTATGATTAATATGATGCAACATTATCAATTGATGAGATAAAATTTGATTGATATTTGAATTGATTGATGGTTCTCTAGGAAATGATATATACCATGGATTGAGATAGATAAAGTTACAACCCTAGATGTGGCCCATTCAATAACATATGAAATGAGGAAGCTATAAAATTTAGATAGATTGACTATCAAAGCTATGAGGTTTCGACTTACATCCCAAGAAATTATATATGTGAAAAGAGTTGTTAGATTTTATTGAATTGATTGATTGACTGATTGAATAACTAATTGGTTGATTGATTCATTTATTGATTGATTTAAAAGGGATAAATAATGGATCTCATGATTTGTTGATTCCTAATCGATAGGTTTGGGAGATTGAATGGAAATATTAGGGAGATGATTAAGTGGATTGTGGGATTAACAGATCATATTTGGATTTTATTTTAGACTTATTCACATTTGTATTGATTGATTGATTGTATCTTAAATATTCTAATGATGGCATGGATTAATTATGATGGATCATGTTGATGAAATCTTTTACAGTCTAAATGAGATTGGATAGATAATTAGATAGTTAGATAGAATAAAATTACAAATGATTGCACATAATTATGGATGATTATGATATTGCATGACAATCATTGAGCTAAATTCAAACACCCCATGTGATTAAGCATTGCCTACATAGTCTATATGGAACTTAGGCTAATGTACTTCTCCCTAGAAGTGAGTTATGTGACAATATATGATAGGATAGATTAGATGATGATGATGATGATGATGTTTGAAGGATGTGCTAAGGAGACTAATTAGGATTGATGAAGATGATGTAATCAATGATTATTATTATTATTATTATCATTATTATCATTATTATTATTATTATTATTATTATTATTATTATTGTTAGATATGATTAGATGTATGATAGATAAATTGACTTTGATGCTCAATTTAATGATTTGATTTGATTGATAGATGATGGGATTCAAATGTTGATGATTTATTTGGACAAGATTGATAATTTTATGTTTGATAGATTTGAGTCAATTAGATTGGGTTTATGGATGATTTGAATTGGTGGATTGAGAGGTAAGATCATTTGATTTAGATGATTGAACTAGATAGGATAAATGATTTTATGATGATAGGATGTTGATGGGTGTGGGTTTATGCCATCTTGGTCTTGAGCCATTTATTTTGAGCACTCATCATTTAATGTAGCATTAGGTAGTATGCACCATGATATATGTATAACCATGATTTATTCTTGTCATAATGCATGTTGGACTAACAAAAAAGATAAAAAGATGACAAAAAAAGTGTACAAGTATTATGTAGCATAATGCATCATTGGTATAAGGAACCAAGATGACATGTTTTTCATATGATATTGCACATATAATAAAAGGGATAAAATATGGACAAAGATATCCAAAAAATACATAATCAAAAACAATTAAATGAAAAAATGTAAATAATTAGATAAGCATAGATGATTAAACAATGAAAAAAGACATTCAAAGAAGTCAAACATAATCAAAGATCATACAAGTAAAGTAAACACAAAAGTATTTACGTGTTGATGGTGTGATGCATTGATTTGAGGTGATGAATGTCTTGTCAATTGTCCTATTAAAAATCCATGGGATGGGTGATCAATTGATGATTCAATATGCCTTATTTTTATTTTTCCCCCAGGCAACAATATATGTTATGGAGTTCAACTTGATAAATGATTAGATAAAGGAAAGTCACATGATTTATTGGATAAGGGATATGGATTTGGATAAATAAATGTGTATTTTGATGAGGATAATGATTTGGATTTTTATTTAGACATAGGAAAATACAACTGAGATATTTTTTGATTTTATATATTTTTTTTATTTTTTATAATTATGTATATAAAATGGGGGTCACTAGAAAAGGGCAAACCGGAACCTAATAACCAATATAGGTAATGGTAGTGGATGGAATGGTGAAAGGATTTGGATGATACATAGAGTGGATGAGGGAAAATGAGGAGTGGATCAAGGATCTCCAAATACTACATCGCATGGAAACCAAATGTTTAGTTGCCAAATTGTTTCTCAAACTATATACCAAGATGTTTCCAAGAGATGTCTCAAGACTTATTCCACTTCCTTGCTAAGGTCAAGATAGGAATAAAGGATGGGAAAAATAGGATGGCACAAGATGTTTAGGGTAGATAAGGATGGTTATAGGATTATAATTTTAATTTAGATGGGGCTGCCCACAAGTGTCAAGGTGCTTATGGATAATATATTATTACAAATGATGATGGAAATTGGTTTATATCATGGTACTTTTCCAAGACATTGGAAAACTAGTTTTTGCCATTGGATGAATTATTTTATTTTTATGGCATCTTGATTTATTGGAGGTGTATGAGATGCATGATGCTAACTAATTTATGATCTTTAACTGATACCAATTTTGGATAATTTTTTTGCTAGGATCATGTTGTTGATGTGGGGTTGACTGATGTCATTATTGTGATCTTATTTGACTATTTATTTGGGTTCTTCTAGACATCTCAACTAGGTGCCTTTGTAGCGATTACAAAATACAATGGTTCTAAGAAGGATATAGTGTGATAAGGATTGGATTATGGATCTAATTTTATGGTAGTGTATAGGATTTGTATGGATGATAGGATCATGATGGGAGGTATAACCATCAGGAGATAAAAACTAGGACTAACAGTCACACATACTATTGTTGATTTTGGATGGTCTAATTGTGCTTTATGTGACATGATTTCAAATTTTGTAGGTTCAAATACCTCAAGACTCTTATGTTCTATGATATGAATTCTTTGAGGAGTATCAACCATTCAATTTTTTATTTTTATGATGTATTGATCAAATGACATAGAAATAACTTGTTCATCTATTGTTGTCTCAAAAAAAATTTCCCCAATAAAATCTTATTGATTTATTGAATTTATTTGCCTTTGATCAGCCACTAGTGCCTCAAGGAGTTTTTAACTAAGGTAATTTCCTTCTTGATTTTTTGTATTTTGATTTGGATGATTAATTGATTTGCATTAATGAAGGGACCCTTCCAATTCCCTAAGATATGTTACTGGAGTGGATCTAATTTTAAGCTCATTATTGTGCTCTACTGACTAGATAATGTATTGGATCCCCATGTATTTTGTAACTAATGTTTTGATATATAAGGAGTCCAATGGTCTATGATTCTTTTATTCCCAATCAATGGTTGTGGGAGATTGAATGTCAGGATAAAGGAAAAGATTAGAGCTATAAAAAGTATGGGGATATTAATGAAACGATAAGTGATGTCAATTAAGGATTGGTGATTTTGATGAAAGGATTTAGAGAAGAATGATATTCATAGGGGATACTAGGAGGACCTATTTCAATTCCAGTTAAAAATTCTTGAAGAATCATAGAAGGATCAATAAGGTTGGTGTATTGATATGGTATAGGTACATAGCCAATACCTGCACTCCTAACTTGAATAGAGATACTAATGATGATTATGATGTTCAATTTGAAACTAATTTATATGTTGATGTTGGATTTATAGATGATGTTATGATTCTACTATTTGGAGTGAAGCCATTATTCATAGGTCACTATTCATGAGCACTATTCATAATCATTATTCATGGTGATATGGCATGCACGTGTGTAGATGATGTGGCATGTAGGTGATGTGGTAGGAAGGTGATGTGGTGATGGGGCATGTAGTGGGTCCCAAGTGTGATCATGATGATGTGATAGGTATGGGGCATAGTACTCCACTAGAGGACATGGGTTTTGTCCTTAGTGAGTCACATGTGGGTTATCACATGGTGTAAAAGACAAAGGGTCATGCATGGGTCTAATTTTTAAGGGGACTCATGATTCACATGTCTATATAAAGTCAAAAGGTGATTGAAACACCTTTTGGACTTGTGTGGTCACATAAAATAAGAAGACAAGATGAGCACAATTGTAGATTGACCCCACATGTGTGAGTGGGGCATAATTCTTGGAGTCACATGGGGTGGCTAATATCTTGTCTAAAGTGGAGCATCCACTTTTTTGACCCTTAGATATGAAGATAAGAAGAGAACTATTGAGTGTTTGTCCTCACTTGTGGAGTGGGGGACAATGTCTAGAGCCACATGATGGTGGCCTTGGATCTTGTCTAAGTGAAGGGTCATTTTTTATGACTTTTGGCACATATGGACAACCACAACTATGGATAAATATACACCTTATAAAATGTGGATAATTTTTGAGTAGCCATGAAGTTATCTCTCCCTCTCTCTCTCTTCTCTCTCATTATTACAAAATACTATAAAGCATTATGTGCTCCTTCATTTTTTGTTCATACATTTAGTGGATCACTTGGATACTTGCAAGTTTAAAATTACATGATAGGAGGTTGGAGATAGAAAGGTTTATATGAGTAAATCACCTAGATGCTTGGGTTATAAGCTTCACATGCAAGATAAGAGGTTAGATACTGAAAGGTTGCTATGATTGGCTCACCTAGGTGCATGGAATGAATCCTTAAAGATGGATCTTAGAGGCTATATAGCTTAGCTCATGGAGATACAAGTAGATGTTATTGGAGATCCCTTAGATACTATGGATGTTAGAATCATTAGAAGAGATGCATGTTACACCCTATTGGTTAGAACATAGAAATCTTGTGTGTAATATTTGCTCACCTGAGTGCTACTATGTTAGTACTAAAAAGAGTTGTTAAGAGGAGTTATGGAGAAGAGAGAGATGCTGATGAAATATGAAGTCTGGATCTACCTTTGCCCCATGGTTCTTTCCATTTCTAGTTGTGCAAGGGTTTTCCAAATATATCTTGAGTTATGGTTTGTTCTCT
This sequence comes from Torreya grandis, assembly GCA_037957365.1. Taxonomy (NCBI): domain Eukaryota; kingdom Viridiplantae; phylum Streptophyta; class Pinopsida; order Cupressales; family Taxaceae; genus Torreya; species Torreya grandis. The sequence goes on along the minus strand of JARHVA010001971.1, from coordinate 2,026,516 downwards.
CCTTTTATTCATTTAATGTCGCTTGTATTTTATTTTTGCAATTTATTTTTAATTACACAAGTAGGAATGTTTAATTTCCTAATAAGTAGTATCAAAGATAGGATTTATTTGTTGGTACCTGAGCCTTGTTGATCTTAACAACTACTAGTATATGATTTTGATTATGATGGTGTTATTGACATTAATCTTAATGTTGATGGTATTGATGTTTTTTTATTATGACGATAACCAATGTTTGGATTGTGGTCATAAGGAGGACCAATTGGATTACATTATCCATAAGTACCTTATTAACCTTTCTCTTTATTATGGAGGGTTTGGGACAAACGTATTTATGAAAATGTGGTTTTTTGTGATGGATAAAAGATGGATAGTTGGTTAGTGATGGGTTCTTTGAATATAGGATCATCAAAGGGTGGATTGTTAAATATGGGTGGACTTGGCTCATCAAAAATATGATATTTAAGGGTATGTGGATGGTTGTAAAAGTAATCATCAAAGTGAGGCTCATTAGATATGGGTTTGTCGAAGCTGGGTTCATTGTCTTGATCTTGGTTTGGAAATGGATGAGTTTAATCATGATCTATAAAATAATCTCAGAATATCCCCTCCTACTCACTCTCAAATGTGTATTCATTTGATCCAATTTTGATTTTAGTGTCATCATGGTCAATTAGATATTGGATGTAATTTATGAATTTGGAGCATATATTAGTGGAATGCCCTTAGATTTTATGATATTGATAATATTAACCCTCTCTATACCAAGTGGGCTTATCTTTGGTCAAATAAAAAAGTTTTGTGTAAGGATAGACTATCATATTTGTGAAAAATAATTGGAAAAATATGGATTCTAAGGGTTCATTAAAATGAGTATAATGTCTCCATCCACAATTGTTTTTGATGTAGAAGTGTTCAATTTAGATCAATTGATTATTTTTGGTGTAGCAATGGTAGGACATGGTTGGATGATTGCATTTGAGGTGGCTTAGGGGTAGGACTATTATGGGATAGGTTTTCCAAGATAGGTCTCCCTTTTATAGTGTGATGTTAGATATCATGATTAAGACTATAACTAGTAGATGATAAAATTGATTATGATTGGCTAGTGTGGGGGCTAGGAGTAGGCTGATTTTGATGTAGAGGGAATTGATTATTCCTACTCATGATGGAATTTATATTTATGTGATCAAAGTTTATAGGAAGCTAGGCCCCCATTTATAAGAGCCATAAAATGGTAGTATCATTATTTACAAATATGTATTATTAAATTTGGGTGATATCCAAATCTGTTTTGGGTAATATGGATCAAGATGGAAGAAAGGATGGATGTTTTTATTTGTCAACCCCAATTGACATGTGCAAGGGATTGAAAAAAAGATTAGGAAATGATTGTTAGATGTTTGGATGAGATGGAACAAATTTATATTAGACCTTCTTGATATGAGTTTGCTTAGATTGATTTGAAGTTTGATTTTAGATTTGATTGTTCAATTTTGATATGGATCTTTTGATGATTAGATGTTAGATTGTTGATGTTGATTATGGATGAACTTGAACAAATTTGATTGATTTAGGATGTGATTATCTAAATTTAGATTGATTATGGTATGGTTTAATAGATGATGAGCTTGGATAACATTCTTGGATTCATGTTTGAATTGATTGGATTAGGTATATTTTAAACATAACCCCAGATGATGATTTGATTGATAAATGTTGTCTAGGTTATGACTAGCTCAAATGATTGGCTTATTTTACAACCTCAGGTTGGGATGGATTGATATATTAGGGTGAAAGTGACCCTTGATTATGATTTATTTGATGTTGGATTGTTTGACATTGGGATTGGTAAGCTAGCTCAAGTGATGGATAACTCAAGTTTGGTTGGGCAAAATGGATGTCAGATTGGATTAAGTTGATGAGTGGATAGTTGGATTAGATATTGGATTTATATTTAAATGGATGGTTGGATAGGTTTATGAGGTGATTTAACTTGATTAGGATTTTATCAAGCTCATAATGTTGACTATGATATGTGAAGGGGTTGTCTCAATGTGGATTAAGGCAATCCTATATTTAGTTAGTTGTGACATGTGATTGGGGATACTTGTAGGCTTTGTGAGATTAAGGGTGTTTGGTTTGATAAGTATGGATATGGAAAATATTATACTATAGTTTGGATTATATGGATTGTGTTAACGAGGTAACAACTAGATTAGACTCTATTTTAGGATGTTGACTTGTTGAGATTGGATGAAAGATGTTGGGCGATGTAAGTTTAGATCAAAAGATGTTGATATGTGTTCAGATTATGGGATGTCAATTAATATTGTCTATGTATAAGTTTACTCTAGATGATTTATATTGATTTTATAGTTGTTTTTGGATTAGGTTGATTCAAGTATGTTTATATGTATGTTTTTTGGTGTAAGGTGTGAGGTTTATAAATAGTAAAGACCTACAAAACACATAAACAAAATCAAGTAAGCCACACTCCTATACTAGTAGATAAGGGTGTGAAAATCAACTAATAATCCACCAATATAGTCATGTAAAGTGGTGACTAGGTTTGTCTCCTAACCCTCAATCTAGGTTAGTATGTGGTAATTTATCTTTAGGGATGATGATTTCCATACATTGATAGTTGTTTGCAGTCACAGGGGTCTTAATATAGGTTGTACGAGGCTCTCTAAGTGTGTCCCCTAAATGAATTTTAGTATGTGGGGTTTAATTTTATATAAGGATGTTGTATGATGATTGAGTATTGGAGTTTAACCTCCTCACATCATAGAACCCTTTATGGGGAATCATGCTTAGCTTTATGATAGTTTTATTTGATTTTTATACTCTGATGGAACACGTAGTATGGATTAGTGTGTGGTGATGAAATCCATGTCATAATCCACATAAAGACTATGAAAAGTGTGGAGGGACCAATTCCACACCACATTTCCCATATAAAATATAAATGGGAGGCATCAATTATTTTTGACCCCCAAGATCACCCAGGAGTGTGAGGGGAGAGAATACATAATAGATCCTTAGGTTGACCACACATACACATAAAGGGAATTGTGAAGTTTCATTAATCAAAATTTAAGCATAAATAAAACAATGTCAATTAATTTTCATCCCCAAGATCACCCTATGGGTGTGACGGGAGATCATATACATTTAATTTTCCCACACACACATAAAGGTTAATTGTTTAAAATATGATTAAGATTAAAAATTATCTTAAAAGGAAGGTTTGATTATTGATTTATTTGATAGGTGGTCCTACAAATAAAATGTTCGTAGTTTTATACAATATATTGATGGGTAACCTAAAAATTAAACAATTATAAATCAAATCCATTACTCTATAGATCAAATCCATTGATACATATGTTGAATCCACTAATGCATAAGTTAAATCTACCATAAATAGAAAATAATCAGATGTTCCTCAAAAATAAAAATAAAAATCATTATTTTAACAACTTTAAAAATCAAAAATATTTTTTTGTGGATGGATGAATCTTTTCAATACCTTTGTTTTCACATAAATGGGAGGTCAAACAGACACTCAAGTCAAAATTTATGCCCTTGAGAAGATGGGTTGTTAAGTGTAAAATCATGGTGCAAATCCACCACTGATGGAATGTTTATTATTTAATAATGGAGGCTTTGAAAATTGAAAAATAATATATTAATGGCATGTAAAGTCACAAAATTTTGAGTCAAAGCCATTATTTTCATGATCAAAGCTATTAATATGCAATAGAGATTTCATTGTCTGCATAGAAACATGTTAGAAAAATACAAAATAACTAAAAATAAATTCAAATCCACTAATAAGTAAATGAAGATGTCAATTCATCAATGGTGTATTTTTTATAGTTAGAAAAAATAATCAAACCATGAGCAATTTTTTTCAAGGTTAGTCAAAAAGTTAAGTTAGGTCAAATAGTATAGTGAATGAAGTGATTGATATTAGTGATGAAGCCATTATGACACAGAGCAAAGTCACTACTACACAAATCAAATCCATTTCTAGTTTGGGAACTAAAAATTCATGAAAAATGGATGCTTTGGAAACCAATTCAACTTATAATGAGCGTGATGTTAGATTAGGATGCAATCAAGTATTGAGGTCTAAGTAGACATAAAGCAAAAATATCTATACTATGCAGAAGATATACATGTTGTAGAAGTAAAAATAAACATGAGCCAACAAAATCTTGTCTTTCACAATCAAAGATTATATTATCATGATTAGAAGTATTACATTTACATTATCCAAAAGAGATTTAGGAAAGGTACATATATAGGTGGAGTATAGACATGTCCTTGCATCCTCATGAATGTGGTATTATCTTCCCCAATGACCTAAAATAACACCTAAGCAAGCTAAGTAACATATGTATTAAAAACCATTAAATGAAATAAAAACCTACACTAACCCCCACCCCACCAAACATAACTTAGGTGGGTCATACAATCAGGTCATGGCAACATGGCCTGATGAGGTACCCAAGTACATATAAAATTCCCCTAGAAGAGGATGGTAAACTTCATGAACCAAAAGAAGAGTCCATAAATGAATATACTTTCTCTCAATGAAGGGTTTGGTGAATATATCAATAATTTGATCTATAGTCTAGATGTAGTAGAGATCAATGAATTACTCATGGATAAGAACCTAAATGAAATATATGTGAATCTTGATATGCTTAGTCTACTAATGGAGGATCAGATTCCATCAAATCTATATTGTGATTTAGTTGTCACAAAATATGAATGTTGGTTATCAAATTTGGATACCATAATTAGTGAGAATCACCTAAAGACAAATAGCCTTAGTGGTGGAATTAATATATCTTATGCATTATACATCTATAAAAGATAGAGTAATATCATTATGATTCTTTTTTAACTAACTAATTCTTCCTAAACCCATTGAGAAACTATACCCTGAAGTAGACTTACAATTCTAAATATCACTAGCCCAATATAAATCTATATACCCAATCAAGTCAACATCAATGCCTTCTCCATAGTGGACCCCAAAACTATGAGTACCCTAAATTTAGTGGAGCATACACTCATCTAATTAATAATGTAGCTCATGTGGTTCTTGCATCAATCTAGGTACCATTCCCACTGCATATGAAATGTTAGGTTTAGTTTACGTAAGATAGATGAGACTAATAATAAGTTTGTGATATGGGGTAACATCAACCAAAGGAAAAAGACAATCAACCTTAAGATTCACACTAGATAGAAAGGGAGTTTTAACTAGATTATAGTAAACCATGTTAAACCATGTAAGAAAATAAAGATCATAATTGGATTATACAATAGTGATATCAGAGTCAGACTAAAAAATTTCAATCCTGAGGAAGTAATGCAACAATCCCAAGTTGGTCATTGAAAACCTATTAGATAAAGTATTTTTCATGTTGTGATGGAGGATGAAGAACTTCTTGTGATCAATAGGTCATCTACATAGAGAACTAAAATCAATTGTGAGTCATCATGTATTAAAAGGTAGACATTTAGATCAGAATGGCATTTAGTGAACCCAATTAAAAGAAGAAATGAGTCCATCTTGGCATATCAAGCCTACGGAGCTTATTTGAGGCCATAGATAGATTTTTGAAGTTTTCAAAATATCTTCCTAAAATAATTGTGGTTACTCCATGTATATTTCCTCTTTGATGTCATTATGAAAAAAATCACTCTCCACATCCATCTGATGATTATCCCACTGATGTGCTATGAAAATGGAAAGATTGTGTTGGATTGAGTTCATTTTGTAAACTTGGGCAAACATCTTGCTATAGTCAATGCTAGGTACCTAATAAAAACCTTTTGCTATCAAACATGCTTTGAACTTGTCTATAAATTTGGTTTGATAGATCTATTTGCATCAAACAAGTTTTCTTCCCTTAGGAAGAGGGACTAAATCTCAAGTGTTGTTCCTTATCAAGGAATTATACTCCTCTTCCAAAGGAGTATTCCACTCAAGAGTGTATGATGCATCAAAAAATTATTATGGATCAGAAGTAGATAAAATGAAAGCATATGGTACATTCTACAATTTTTAATGTGTTTTCATGTTGTTTGATAGATATCCAACCCAATGGTAACACTTTTAGTGTTTGTATATCCCAAAGAGGACCAGAAGTAAGAGAGTTAGGAGATTCATAATCTTATGAATCAATTTTGGGAGAAAGAGGAGGTGATTCCTCATATACTCTCATCATTAGAATTAAAATAAGAATATAGATCATAAGGAATCTACTCAAGTAGATCTGAGTCATCAGAATTTTCATCAAATCCTATTGCATCCAAGGAAGAGTGAGAAGTGTTGAGTATGGATTCTGAAGGGCACACTTAAAAGTGAAGACTTATCTCAATTACCAGCTCATGAGTGGTAGGATGGAAAAGCCTATATCCCTTAACACCCTAAATATATTCAACAAAAAATGCAAGGCTGACTCTGAGGTTCTATTGCCTTATGTTTCTTCTTAATAATGAGAGCCATAGTAGGATATCCAAACACCTAAAAGTTCATAATTATGGGTTTATGACCACTCCATGATTCAAAAGGAGTTATTCCATTAAATTATTTATGAATAACTTAGTTTTGGATATAATAATCACAACTGATAGCCTTAATACAATATTTTGGTGCAAGAGACTTGGAGTGTAACATATAATTGGTCATTTCCTTCAAGGACCTATTATCGCTTAGGAGTGCACCCTTGTGAGAATATGTGATTATTATCACTCCTAGTGACACAATGGAAACTCTCTAATATTTGGGTGGTCTTATATTGGAGAGAATATTTAGATGAAGGGTTGGTTACCTTTGGTACACTCACTTACTTCACTCTAAACCCTTTAATTTAGTGATTTTTTGACAAGGAAAAGGGTAAAATGAGCAATACTCAAACTAAAATTGAAGATGAAAATTGAAAATTTATGGGGATGCACTAATGCTATAATAAATTAATCCTATACTTGACACACTTATGAAGCTAAATAACTTTCACACATTCACTTCATCTTCATACAATGACTCTTACATTAGTATTTCATACAAAGGCCTTGATAAACATTCACACTAGCATGGAAGGTATGAATATTGGTTGAGTTCACTTCTAAATTAAGTAAAAATAAGACTTAGACACTTGATATGGCATGAAATTATTATTATATGTTTCATAAAGGTAAAAAATATAGACATAAACATAGGAAAATTAATCATTCACTGAGTTACATCAATGAACATGAGGCACACACTTCATGAATAACCTAAAAATAGAGGAAACATCAGCTTCTTATTTCTTCAAAGGTGATGTAGTACAAAATTTTGGTAGATTTTATACATAGAAAAAAGTATAATCCTTTTTTTCTTTCAAAACAATGAACATACATATAGAAAAGGGAATTAGGAGAGAGGAGACAAAGCAGCCCCAAACTAGGGATGAGTCATCATGCCTAGTCATCCTTCTCTCTTCCTTTCTCATCCACTAAAATCCTATGTAGTAAATTATAGAGTTTAACCTATTTCTCTTGTAAAATTTATTAGGAGGGAGAGGTATGATTGTTTGAATACATTAAATAAGTTTTAGGTCCTCATTGATGACCTATCTTGAAGGGAATTGGTCTCCTTGAATACCTTGATGGTCTTCAATGCTTGAAGAGGTCTTGATCATCTTCATTTACTCATGTTTAAAAGATCATTAAACTTTATTGAGACTATCCATATTTTTAGTGAGTGTGTTTAACCATCCTCCTTGTCTTTTGAAGTTTGAGCCACCTATGCATCTATATTCTTGCTTGCTTGTTTCTCTCTCTCAACATCCTCAAATAGCTCTAAGGTGGCATAGAAGGGAGAGGTTTTCATGTTTTTTTTATTAATAAGACTCAAAAATAAATATAGGAATTAAAATATTGGTCAATTATTAAACTAACCCCTTCATTATTTCATGATGCTTCTCCACCTTGATAGGGTTATTTGAAGGCTTCTTTATGTTGATTTTGACTTTTTCCTCAAATAACTCCAAGGTGGCATAAAAGGGAGAGAAAAGGTATTATTTAAATTATTGAATACTAATTCTACCCTTTAATCCTTTTTTAACACAAAATATTTACCTATTCTTGATATTTAAATTTCAAAGAACACAACTGATTGACTTGGCAAGGTTTGTTAAAGATTTATATGCATTGATGGAGCTTGTTGTTAGATAGTATGACTCTTCATCCTCTTACTTGACGTAGGAATAAGTGGATTAATGTTTTATTTTTTTATATAGTAATTAAATATCATGGATTATATTTCATTTTATGATGAATAATCATAGCTCTCTATTCTGATCTTTCTAGGATATGCCCATCTTCTCCATTTTAACAAGCTTGCCAAATGCACAATAAGAACCTAAAACTAGAATAACCTAAATTATTTTAAGTATGTATGGGTATAATGAGTATTGGAACATAATAATAATGGTTTAATATACATTCAAACAACATTTAAGCTCCAAAATCCACATACAACTTTCAAAAATGCCCTTTTGTGCTTTTTAGGCCTAAAAAAACCATGATTTAGATTTTGGGGTGTAAAATGAGTTATAGGTCTATCGAGACACTCCAAATATTATAATTGGATAGGTATAAATGGGTCATACCTATATAAGTTTTAAAATACTTCATCAAACCCTCAAATAACAATTCACAAAAAAGTGTCTACATGTTACTTGCAGGGTTGCCTAGAGATGTTTTTCAGTGATATGAGCCTATTTTACATTAATTTTCATCATATAAAAAACTATTATGACCTTAAAAATACTTATAAACACTCTCATATCATTATATGTACTTAAAAATGTTTGAAACATTCATTTAACACTCCATCCATGAGCAAATTAGTTAAGAACCCTGATTTCCTTCGAGGTGCAGACGTGTTTTGACATTTTATATCTCATCAGGAATAATATAGACCTAAAATTAAATATAAAAATTAAAGTAAATAAAAAAATACCTCCATGTCAAATTTTATGATATTTCACTTAGTAAAACTCAAAATATGCTCTTTTTGTATTTTCTAGCTTACATTTTCTCATTTCTGCATGACTATAGGTCTAAGTTTTAGCATTTTATTGAGTCTTGTGAGGCTTAAAGACCTAATTTTTTAAAATTATAACCTTTATGATACCATATAATAATTAAAACCATTTTATATCCTCAATAAATCACTTAAACCTCTTTAAAAAACCCCTTTTCTGACCATCTCCCTTGCATTCTTAAAACCCTACAACTTGTACCTACACCTTTCACCATTTATTTGTAATGAAATTACTTAGATGTTTGCACAAGATAATAATATATCACAAAAAATAATCAAATATGATATATCACACAATAATAATTTATATCAAAATAGAATTCTAGATAATATAGCAAAGCCACTTCGAGGGGGCAACCTCCACAACAATGTAATAAGGACAAAATACTTAATATGATGATCAAAGACTAACCACTACCTCCTATATATAGTCTAGTTAGCCATGGTTATTCCATAGACTGACCTAGCTAAGAACTTAGATAAATTTTATAAGAATATAAATGAGGTATGTAAGCCACAAGTTGGCCACACATATTCCTAGACATGCCAAAGGTTAAGGGTGTAACATGCCCGCTCCCTTCAAAACAACATTTTCCTCAACATTGAGTCAAATATGGATGTTGTTGCACAAAATATTCATCCTCCTAAGCGGCATCTTCACATGGTAGATTATTCCATTTGATTAGGTACTCCTTAATTGCTCTAGATCATAGTTTTTTAGTGCACATTTGAAAGATCACCTCAGGATCAAGAATAACTCTTCCTTATTCATCCAATTCCAGTAACTTAATTTGAGTAGGAACTCTATGTACAATGACTTTATTTATGCATGATACATTAAATACTAGATGTATGCAAGTGGATAAAGGAAATTCTAACTTTTAGGCCACATTACCAATTTTTTGAAAGATCTGATAAGGCCCATAATACTTAGGGTAAATCTTATTATCCTTTTTCTATTGCTTTAAGGACATCTACTTATATGTATACAAGATAATAAATACACAATCACCAATGTCAAAATGCTTCTCACTCCTATGTTGATCTTCTTGCTATTTCATGCAATTATGAGCCATGGCTAAATTTTCATGCAAACTTGCAAGGACCTCTTGTTGATGGTGGATGTATTCTTCAATTGCACAAACCTTAGGATGGACCTTCAAAGTTAAAGTTATGGATGGAGGGTGGTATCCATATAGTGCCACAAAAGAAGACATTTTAGAAAAAACTATGAATATAAGTATTATACCACCATTCAATAAGTGGAAACCAATGAACCCATTTATCTTGTTTATCAAAAACAAAACAATAGCGATATCCTTCTAGACATTTGTTGACTACCTCAGTTTGTCCATATGATTAAGTATGATAGGATTAACTATGAGCCAAATGGGTACCCAAACATGCAAACAACTCAGTCCAAAAATTACTAGTGAAAATGGGATCTTTATCATTGACAATGATCTTAGGGGTACCATGTAGTTTCTGAACTATTTTGAGAAAATTAGAAGCTATTGTACTAGAAAAAAATGGCTATGATAAAGAACAAAAATGATCATACTTATTGAGATGATCCATAACAACCATGATAACATTTTTACCATCAGATCTCAGTAACCCTATAATGAAATCCATAGACACCTCTTCCCAATGTTGGCTAGGGATGGATAAATACTATAAAAGACCTGGGGTTTTGATGGTTTATATTTTATTTTATTGATAGATCATACATTCAACCACATATTTCTGGACATCCCCCTTGAGTCCTTCACAAAAAAATCCTTCTTGATTATATGATAGGTTTTCAAAATCCTGAATGACCCCCAAGTGGAGTTGCATGATGTTCCTAAAGTATTTTTTATTTAAGAAGAAAATTCCTACATAGGTATAATTTATCTTTATACCATAATTCATTATCCTTCCATGTGAATTTTTCAAATCCACCCAAACCTTGCTACATATTCTAAATCAAATCATTGGTAGCACTATCATTTTTCCATTTTGATCATGCTTCCTCTAGCCAATTTTCCTATAAAATGATCATGGTACATAGTAATGCCTCAACTGATTAATCTTCCTGGATAGTTCATCTACCACCACATTGTCCTTTTCTTTCTTATAAAATATTTAAAAATCATAGCCTAACATCTTAGTTACCCATTTCTATTATTCTTCAGATGACAACCATTGATCCAAAAAATATTTGAGACTATCATGATTAGTCTTTACTAAAAGTGATGAACCATAAAATAAGGTCTCAATTGTTTGACTACACATTCAACCAAAAAAGTCTTGGAAAAATTAGGAGTGGCCAACACTAGAGTGGTGCACATAGCCAATTTCAATTATTCAAATGCCCTAGTAGTTGTATCAGTCCACTGAAAGGAGTCTTTATTCAATAAAGAGGTGAGTGAGGATGCACTTCTACTATAATTTTTGACAAACCTGTGATAGTAATTATTTAGCCCCAAAAATCCCTTAGTTTCTTGAGTGTCTTAAGAATCAACTAGTCCACCATTGCTTGGATTTTTTTAAGATCTACTTTCACTACTTCATGTGAAACCAGATGACCCAAAAACTCAACTTGCAAGATCCAAAAGTACATTTGGAAGGTTTGGCATACAACTAATGTTGTTATAGAATTGAGAGTACTTATTTCACATGATACAAATGGCCATCCTAATTTTTATTGTAAATGAGGATATCATCAAAAAAACATTAAAATAAATTTTCTCAAAAATGGCCTAAAAATAGTATTCATCAAACTTTGAAAGGTAGATGGTGTATTTCCTAGACCAAAAGGCATAACCAAAAACTCATAATGGCCCTCATGAGTTTTGAAATTTGTTTTGAATATGCCTTCATCATAAATCTAGATTTGATTATACCTAGAATGTAAATCTAACTTGTTAAAATAAAGAGTACTATTCAATTCATCTAGAAAATCCTCAATGATAGGAATAAGAAATTTATCTTTGATACTGTACTTATTGAGTTCTCTATAATAATTACACATCCTCCAAGTGTCATATTTATTTCTCACCATGACAATTGGCAAAGAATATTTTCTTTGGTTGTGGTGAATGATTCCTACATCCAACATCTCATGTACCATCTTTTCAATTTCACTTTTTTAGGCATAGGGATACTTGTATGGCATGATGTTGGGTGGTGTACTATCAAGAATAATTTTTATGGAATGATCATGTGTGTGGTTGGGTGGAAGTAATTTTGACATGTCACCAAAAAAAACAAAATGGGCATCAATCATTTGTTACAAATTAGGAGGTGTAGATGGCTAAGTTGGTTGAAATTTAATGGAAAACAAGCGAGTTACAAATCCTTCAACACCCTTATATAGAATATTTGTCATTTTATGGGAGTTAAAAAGTTATGGATATTTAGTCCCTAATCCCATTAGCTCAAATGTCCTTCCCTCGGAATGAAATCACATGAATAATTCTTAGAAATTCATCTCAATAGTGCCCAAAGTGGTGAGCCATTGTACTCCTAAAACAATGCTAGCTCCCCCTTTGGGAATAACAAACATAGAATAATCCAACAAGTAGTTTCTCATGGCTAGCTTAATAATATGGCATTTTCTTCAACAAATAATAGTACCACCATCTAAAATCATGACCTAAAATTTTAGAGTGGGATAAATGAAACAATTTAAATGAGTAACCAACTTAATGTTGATGAAGTTGTGTGTGCTCTCAAAATTAATCAATACATTGACCTTATATTTATTAAATAAACCCACCACTTTAAGATTTTGGGGAGTACTAATACCTACAAGGGTGTTATAGGAAAAATTAGGTTGAGAGTCTTTGGATTCCTCCTCAAGAACTTCTTCAACCTCACTAATTGCTTCCTCATCATCTTCATCCTCATTGGCACCTTTGATGTAAAATAGTTTCTTTTCAGCATAGTGATGTTCTTTTCTCCATTTCCTATCACAAACATAACATAACCCTTTTACTCACTTCTCAATTTATTGAGGTGTCAATCTGGTGGGTTGAGGAAATGACAATGCTAAAAATGTGTGATCATGACCAGCAGTGAAGGTTTTCCATTTAACCATCTCTTTTTCTTCTACCATACATGCCCTTGGGATAGATTCTGATATAGATGTTGGGTTAAACATCTAAACCTCCAATTTTATGCTATCTTTGAGACCACCCAAAAAAATCAAATAAATTTTCCTCTGTGATGTCTTCCACCCATAAAATAGATTATAAAATTGATGAATATAATCCTTCAAAATTCCTATTTGTTGCAATTTATCTAACTAGCTAAATTATTTCTCAGAGACATTATTCTGATAATGATATAACAACTTTAGTGAAAATAGACCATGTAATAGGAGCACCATTATTTTACTTTTGATCACATAACCAGTGATACCAAATGAACTGCTTAGGTTCTAGATATAGAGAAGCCAATATCACCTTTTAAGAACTAGGAGTTTGATACAGATCAAACAAATTCTCAATTTGTATAATCCAAGTGAGAATATCCTTACCATCAAACTTACGCATGTCCACTTTTGGTAACATTAGTTTCACACTAGAATTAGAGTTGTTAGTGTTGAGAGGTGGACCCAAATGATGAAGTGAAGGGGTGTGGCCATAACTAAGATGAAATGGCAACCAATTATGTAGTGATCTGATGTAAATGAGTGTGAACCCCATTAATCTATCTATGCATCCCTAAAACATTATTTTGAACTACAAAAAAGTCATCATGACACACCAAGCCTTTTATGTCAACCCAAAGTTGAGAAATTAATGGATATGAAGTTCTAGATTCCATGTCATCCCTAGAAGGAGTCTTAGGAGTTTCTTTCCCCCTTTTTCTTCCTTGAGTAGGACTTGCCATATACAAATCTTATGAGGGTTTTCAACCCAAAAAAAATGTACCAAGAGATGGTACCATTATGATTACCTCACCAAAATGAATCCAATGACTACCTTTGCACACTAGGGTAAAAACTTTTGGCACCAAAAAAGTGTACCAACATAATATACCATTGTGATCATCTCTTCGAGATAGATCTAATGACTATGAATGTGCAAAGAGAAAAAAATTTCTATACTTTTTTTTTCAATTTTCTCAAATAGTTTTTTCAAAAAAGCATTTTGAATAATATTGCACTAACAAAAAAAATTAATTCTTTCCAGATTTCAAGTTATGTTTTTTTTGCTCCTTCCACTCATAGAATTCATGCCTCACCAGATCTAAAAAATAATGCCATAATAAACTTTCCAAAATCAAAGCTCTGATACCACTTTTAATTAAATTACTTATATTTTCACATAATATAATAATATATCACACATACTAAACAATTATGAGAGATCACACAACAATAATTGACAACAGAGCAGAATATTGAATAATGTAGCAAAGCCACTTCAAAGGGGTAACCTACACAAGAATGTAATAAGGAAAAAATACTTAATATGATGATAAAATACTAACCACTACCTCCTATATATATTCTACTTATCCATGGTTATTCCATAGGTTGACCTAACTAAGAACATAGAGAAAAGTAACAAGAATATAAAAGAGGTATGTAAGCCACAAGTTGGCCACACATATCCCTAAACACACCAAAGGTTAAGGGTGTAGAATTATTTCAATTTAAAATTTGATTGAATAGTATGTAATAGGTTTATTTATTTCCCTAAGAGTTCACACAAATTTCCATTTGTAACAAAGAGCTCAAAAATGCAATCATATTGTCTAAAACTAAGTTATTGGGGGTTTAGAAGTGTTTTATAACACTTTCCTTTATTAAAAATGATTCATAAAATTAATCTCCTATAACACAAAAATAATACATGTAATATTGAGTTCATAGGTTACCATATCTTCTATAATATCATTTGAAACAACTCTTCTTCTCCTTCATGAACCGAACATTTAAAAATTGTCCTTACTAGCTTGCAACTAACTTGATGGAGAAATGCAGAAACTTCTATCATTTTTAGATCTGTGAGTCATTATTGAGCATGGTTTTAGATTTATTAAGGATTTAATATGTTCTGAAGACATTATTGAATACTCAATCCATGAATTGAGTCTTTTAAAAGACCTGCACATAAGTAACTAAACATGCCAAGATGCCTTTTTGCACTTTGAACCTCAATTACACTTGTTCTTTCTTTGAAGATGTTTGAGAGAAATTAAAAAACAACATAAAAATATTTAAATAAAATTTAATGTAATGATGATAACATATAATTGAACCCATATCATGTTAAATTACTTAAAATGGCCTTTAAGACAATAAACTTGACTCACTTGACAAGACATTACCAAAGGTTTTGATAGAATTTGTAAGAAATAAGTTAGATTCACTTTACCTTAAATTTTGAAAAGTTATCTTAATTTTTCCAAAACGTTTTATATATAAATATCTAAAACTAAATTACCTAAAATTTTTTTTACACATATCCTTGACCAATGGTGGAAAATTTTACCAACATTCTTGCCAACCCTGCTAGGATGTTTGCCTGCTAAACATTCAAGACTAGTAACCTTATCCATTGGGCTATGGAATCATGAAAATCATCGCCAAATATGATATTAATATGATAAACCCTATTTTAACTTTTCATGAAAATCTAAAATTTATAATTCCTTTTCCAAGCAATAACAACACTTGTGCATAAGCATTTAGGGAATTGAAAACTAATACAACTACCAATTGAAATATGTGAAATATAACACTTAGAGGAAAGTGAACATATAAAAATAATATATAGAAGGAAGAAACTATCTTCAACAACAATGCTTAATATGAATACCATTTATTGGTATTAGGATCTCTTTACCATCCATCTTGGTTAGTTGGAAGGCATTGTGAGGCTTGAAGCTAGAAATCGTGTATGGAGCACTCCAAAGTGAGTAAAAATTTGTGTCTTCCTGGTTTGGCCATGTCCTTATACTATTTGAGAACCAGGTCATCTTCCTTGAAGATCCTTGAATATGTTCTTCTATCAAATGTTTTCTTCACTTGTGATTGATGTATCTCCATAGCTAACATGGACTAATTTTTTATTTCTGCTAACTCCATAATTTCAACATATCTCACTTCCATAGGCTCACTCTCCAAATATTCTAGTTGATGCATTACCTTCAAAGTGGGGAGCTCAAGTGAGATTGGCAATCTATATTTTCTCCCATACAATAAATTTTAGGGTGAATTGGAAATGGACCTTTTTAAGGTGATCATATCATCCCATAAATTTGAATTTAACTTTAAATTCTAAGTCCTTTGATTATATTCAATAGGTTCTCCTAATGATATTAAATAATTTTTTGTTAGTAGACTTAGCAAGGCCATTACCTTTTGGATAGTAATTGGAAGAAGTGATGAGGTACACATCATTTTGAACAACCTATTGACTGATTTTAGCCCTTAAAAATTCCATAGCATTGTCTAAAATTATAGTGGAAGGAACACCAAACCTTGTGAATAAACCTTCATAGATTTCCAAGACACTAGATTCATTTGCTTCCTTTAAAGATACTAATTCTATCCATCTAGTAAATTAATTTGTAGCTATGAGAATCCACTTATGGCCCAAGCTATAAGGTGGATTGATGAGACTAATAATTTCTAAACCCCCATTAGATAAAGGGTTGATATACTGAAATAGGTTGAAGAGGTAAGGCAATAAGCTTTTCCTTTCCTAAAAACAATGCACACTTCTTTCACTTCCTTACCCAAGCATGATAATATCTAAAAATGTTTGGTCAATAATATCCACCCCTCATGTTTTTTTGGTTTTTTTGTCCTTACTAGAAAGTGGCCTCCACATTTTCCATCATGAAATTATTTAAGTAATCTTTCAACTTGACTTGGATCTATGCATCTCAACAACATGTCATTAACAACCTTTTTGAATAATACACCATCAACTAGTATAAAAGGGATATATTGTAGCCTAAAATACATTCTCTTTGAACCACTTAAGTTTTAAGGATACATACCACATTAAAGGTACCTTATCATATCTTGAAACTAGCTTACTGAAGATGTATGATTAACTGTAATATCTTCATCATTCATGACCAAATTACCTCTTTACTTTCCTACAAGTCTTGAGCCAAATGCTCACACAACCCTTTGCCTTTAATCAGATTGGTTACCTTTATTTCCACATCATATTCCATGTTCCTTGTTATCTACCCTGATCACTTTTCACTTATGTCCTTGTTCAACAAGAACTCTTTGATGCTAGGATGGTAAACCATCACATGAATCTTGTTGTTATATAGTAGGTGCCTAAACTTTTTGAGACATTTGATTATGGAAGGCACATGTTTCTCTATAAATGTGTACCTTGTTTCATACTCTTCCAAGCCTTGAATAAAAAATGCTATGGGCTACTCCAAACCTTTGTGATTTTATTGTGTTAATATTCTTGAAATTATATCGACATTAGCATATGTATACAACACATATTTTAAAAAAAAATCAGGATTCATAAGATTGGGAGCACTAACTATGGCTTAGTTGATTTCTTTAAAACTTTTCATGTCTTCTTTAGTCCAAGTAAAATTCTATTTTTTCTTGAGTACAGATGTAAGAGGCCTTGACAAACATTCAAAATTAGATTTATACCTTAATATAAATTTAATATTTCTAACAAAACTTTGCAATGTATTATTATGTTTATTCAAGGACAATGAAATAATAGAATCTATTCTTTCTAGATCAATACTCAAACCATGCTTAGAAATAACATGACTAAGGATTTTACCTTTATATACTACAAACACACACTTCTTAGTGTTAAGTAACACCCCATATTGCCTACATCTCTCAAATACCTCTCTAAGATGAATCATGTGATCACTTCCCTTATTTGAAAAAATTGTAACATCATCCAAATACACAAGAACAAACCCATTGATCAAACCTTGAAAGGCCATAGCCATGGCTCTTTTGAATGTTGCTCCTACATTGGATAGCTCAAATGGAATTTTTAGGTATGAAAAGGTGTCCCACTTGGTGGTGAATATTGTTTTGAATTGATCCTTTTACTTTACAAGTATTTGTTAATACCACTATAACCATCTATCAATGAAAACCTTTCCAAACTAGCCACTTACTGAAATATTTGTTACATTGATGGAAAGGGATAATAGTCCTTGAGTGAGGCCTTGTTAAAGTCATGGAATCCCACACATAATATTATTTCTCCATTATTATTCTTAAAAAGACTAAGGTTATCCACCCAAGTGGAATTACTGATGGGAAAGATGATAGTTGATTCAATCTGCTTGTGAAGCTTTGTTCTCATCAAAGGTTCCAGCTTTGGGTTAATTGGTATTTGTCTTTGTCTCTCTAGTTTTGTATCTACTCCTAGTTCATTGGTGTAATAATCCAACCTAGGAACAAATAATTTTAAATCACTATACTCCCATGAAAACACATCAAAAAACTCTTTACATAAATAAATAATGGATTATTTTTGAGATTGAGAGCATACTCTACCGAGCTTGAGAGATTTCCCATTGACTATGTCAATGATTGCATAATGTTCTTCTTTGGTAGATAAAGAATATTTATCCCTTATTACCTCATCATCCCTATTGAAAATATTCTCAAGTGTGAAAAGATTCCTAGGTAATCTTTTAGACTTAATATGAACTATTTGATCACTATACTGTTATAAACTTTTTGACTAATTTCTAGAAGAGAATTTAGCCTCTTCTTGTAGGAAATGAACAACTTGATCATCATCCTAAAATACTTGAAAATTCAAATTATTATAAAAAATGGAGGGTCTTACCACAATATTTATTTTTGGTCAATATTTATCATTTCTTACATCATATAGAATGTCAAATTGGGATCCTATTTCAGCCAATCTATCTGCATGTTTATTGCTCTTCCCAGGCACTGCTTGTATGTCAAATACATCAAAGTCATGTAGAAGATCCCATACCCTATTTTTTATGATTTTAAAAATTTATTTTTACAAACATTCAGCCATATTATTTTATGTACCACAATATCATTATATCCAAACACCTGTAAGAGGTTAGCTCTCATCTTTCTAGCCCATTGCAAACCATGGACTAAGGCTTCATATTCTAATACATTGTTAGGGCATCCAAACTAAAAATTTATATAAGTATATTAATTTTGTCTAGAGGGTGAAATAATAATACCATCCCTTATACCATGTTTATTTTTTGATCCATTAAAATAGAGTTTCCATAAACCATAATTTATCTCACCTTCTATGTCTAGAGCTAGAATTTGTACACCATCTTCATGTAAACAATAAACTCCAAGTATTTCTTCCTCTATCATCTTTTAAGGACCATGATTATGAATATTATTATACCATTTATCAAGAAACATATTATTAATTCCATAAATATATTATTTTTATTCAACCTTGCTAATTTTCTCTACTTCATCCAAGATGACATAATTAGCATTAATAACATTAAGCATGCATGGTTCTAGATGGGAACGAGCAATAGGATATAAATGAATAGTAAATTTAGTTTAATACCTTGTTATAAACATGAATTATGTATAATCAGACAAAATATACCCACCTATCCTTTAATTCAAGTCATGTGATAAGCACATAACAAAGTATAGAGGAAGATCCACCACCACCACATCTTAATGAATGGTCACATTTGGGCACGCATGGAGTGTTAGTTTAACATTATTGATTATACCCATTGTCTTGGTTGTATATACATAAATTTTTAAGTCACACTTAGTTTCTATCTCATACACCAAACCCAACTTATCTTCAATATATTTTGGCATCATTGTGTTACTTGCCCCATTGTCAACCATACAATTATGAACTAGTGTGTTACCAACAATCAAGGAAAGATATAAAGGATGTGTCTTAATTGGTTATAGATCATATTTAATGACATTTAAACATTTATATACCTATTTTAAATATTTATTCACTTTTTGGTATGATTTTTTTAGAACCACACTTTCCTTATTTATTGGTTTTGTAGGCAAGTTAAGGCCTAAAAGCTCATGGATAAGGATATCCTTTTGTCCTGGGATTACCAAAGAATTCCACATGATCATGATAATTTTTAATTTATTCATATGGTATACTATGCTAAATTAAGATCCTCCAATAATTTATTTCACCTTTGGAGTAATAAGACACTCTTGTACTTGAGGTACTTGGTGAACCTTGTTGGCTTCCAAATTCTGATTTTCTGAGCTAAAGGGGTAACAACCTAATCATTAGTATCTTTATAGAACATATTAGGAACATTTAGATCATTACTTACCTATTTAATCTCATATATATACATTATCTTATCTCTTGTGATGGATTCAACCAAGTTGTTTGATTTTATAAGATCACCAATTTAATTTACTAACACATAATCATCAACTTGTCAATTTTCCAAGGTTGAATTAGGTTGTACTTGTCCATGATTCACTTCCCATTTTTTTTATCATAGATTCATTATGTTGGCCTCCTTAAATAAACACTTCCTCTTGTGTCATTTGAGTAATTTCCATATTTTATGTCACTAAAGCTTGATTTTACACATTATTGGTGTTAAAAGGCTGCCAATTTGAGTTTTTCATCAAATTATTTTGTATTGGTACAATGTCCTTATATGTGTAAGGAAGAATGGGGTCAATTGTATCATATTATTTATATTTTATAGTGAGTCCTTGAGCTTGGTATGGATACCTATTATCTCTAAATCCTTTGTAGTGAGATATTTGTTCTCTATATGGATAATATGTGGGCTAATAAGGTGTTTGATATGGTCTATTGGATTTATATTTTTGCCTTTTTAGATGAACTATCTCATTTCTAAAAGATTGTAGTGTACCTTTTAGTTTACCAAGCTCATTAGATTGACTAAAAGGAGCTTGAATTTCAATTTTAAAGGCTAGAATTGGGGTTAATGATCAAGCTTGAGGAGGTGGAATAGGCTATGTTTCTAGAAAAAATGGCATTTGAGGCCTAAGTTCAAGTTTATCATCTTGAATTAGACTATTTTTTTGCTCTAATGGCTACTTCATAGGAATATAGGAGTGTCCTACCACCCATGGATTGAATCATAGCTAAAGTATCAAAATTCAAGGCTCTCAAGAAGTATAGGAAAGCATAATTAGGAGATGGCATTATCATGGGAGGTATTCTATTCCATGTTTTTTGAAACCTAAGGTTGAAATTAGTCAAAAATTCATGTGGTGCTCTCTTGATGGTAGTGAGCTACTCAAAAAGGGATAAATGATCTTATTTTTCTTCAAATTATCTACATAATACTTCACCTAAATCATCCCAAGTATAAATGGATTTCAAGGGAGGGTTCCTATATCATTGCAATGCCTTTCACTGAAGGATGCAACAAGCAAATAGATGGCAACATTATCTCGGATAACATGGTGGAATGAACACAAGTTGGCCACATATTTGATATATTATATCAGTGTATTTTTATCCTCACCTATGAAATATGGTATAATTTTGAGTTTTGAGGCTAGGATGTCATCATATTAGGCCAAATTGAGAGGGCTTCCATCATTGAAAGGAATAAATACTTGGTTCCTAGGGATAGCCATGTTGATAGTAGGATTTGACATAGAAGTGTCTTGCACAATAGACTAATTTGGTGACTAAAATAACCTCCTTAGATATGGACTTGTTTATAAAAACCTTCTTATTTTTTTTTAATACAAAGGTAATTCAATAAACTCAAAAGGGATACCTCTACTTGAAGACCTTGTAGTGATTTTTGGCATGAAATTGGTACTTATCTACTACCAAGAAGTCTGTAACTCAATGAACCACCTAGTATAGGAATGATAAATTTTTATTTATTGCTGAAAATGTCTTTTTATATCTCCAATCTTCAAATATATTGTGGAATTGTCCCACTGGGTGTGCTAGGAATTGTTATCACTCATGAGTGTACCTTTGTGAGAATAGGTTCTTATTCTCACTCCTCTTGACACAATGAAAATTATTAAAGGTATGGATGGCCTTATATTATAGATAATATATATATGAAGGGATGGTTCAATTTTTTAAATTCATATAATTCACTCTAAACTCTATAATTTAGTGATTTATTGACTAGGAAAAGGGTAAAAGTAACAGTACACAAACTAAAATTGAACATGAAAATTGAAAATTTGGGGTGATGCACCAATGTTATAGTCAATTATGAATATACTTGACACACTTGGTAAGATAAATAACTTTCACACATTCACTTAATCTTCATACAATGAATCTTACATTAGTATTTCATACAAAGGCCTTGATAAACATTCACACTAGCATGGAAGGAATGAACATTGGTTAAATTCACTTCCAAATTAGGTAGAAATAAGACTTATACACTTGATATGACCTGAAATAATTATTATATGTTGAATAAAGGTGAAAAATATAGACATAAAAATAGGAAAATAAATCATTCACTAAGTTACATAAATGAACATGAGGAACACCTTCATGAACAACCTGAAAATAAAGGAAAATTAGAATCTTATTACTACAAAGGTAATTCACTACAAAATTTTTGAATAGTTTAATCAAATAAAAAAACATAGTCCTTTTTTTCTTTAAAAAAATGAACATACATATAGAAAAGGGAGTTAAGAGAGAGGAGACAAAGGATCCCTAAACTAGAGATGAGTCATCATGCCCTAGTTATCCTTCTCTCTTCCTTTCTCAACCACTCAACTCCTATATGGTACATACTATATTTTAACCTATTTCTCATGTAATATTACATAAGAGGTATAGGTAGGATTTTTTTAATATATTAAATAAGTTGTAGGTCCTCATTCATGAGCTATCTTGAATGGAATTGATGTCCCTAAATGCCTTGATAGTCTTTAATGATTAAAAAAGTCTTGATCATCTTCATTTAATCCTTTTGAAAAATTCATTAAACTTCATTGAGACTCTCCATATTTTTATTTAGTGTCTTTAACCATCCTCCCTGTCTCTTGGATTTTGACCCACCTATGCATCTATGTTCTTGTTTGCATGTTTCTCTCTCTCAACTTCCTTAAATAGCTCCAAGGTAGCATAAAAGGGAGAGGTTTGCATGTTTTGTTTGATGAATAAGTATCATTAATTAATATAGGCATTTTTGAATTGATAAATTATTCCACTAACCCCTCCATTCTTTCATGATGCTTCTCCACCTTGATAGGGCTGTTTGAAAGATTATTTATGTTGATTTTGATTTTTTCCTCAAATAACTCCAAGGTGGCATAAAAGGGAGAGAAAAGTTATTATTTAGTATTTTTAAGACAAATTCCACCATTGAATACTTTTTTAACACAAACTCTTTACCTCTTATTTATCTCCAAATGGCAAAGAACATGAGTGATTGACTTGGCAAGGTTTGTTGGAGATTTCTATGCATTAATGGAGCTTGTTGTTAGTTAGTAGGACTCTTCTTCCTCCAACTTGACATAGGAGTAAGTGGATTAATGTTTTAATTTTTTATGTCCTCATTAAATGTATTTATGAGAGTCCATTTTATGATAAAAAATCATAGTACTCTATATTGATCTTTCTTAGATATGCCCATCTTCTCCATTTTGACAAGCTTGTGAAATGCATAATGAGAACCTGTAACTTGATAAATTTTAATTATCTAAATATATTATGGGTATAATTAGGATTTAAAAATAATCAAAATGGTGGCATATAACTTCAAAATAAAATTTATCTACAAACTCCACATACAACTTCCAAAAATGCCCTTTTGTGCTTTTGAGTCCTTAAGAAACCTTGATTTGAATTTGGGGGTCTAAATTGAGTTATATATATATATATATATATATATATATATATATATATATATATATATATATAGACACACCCCAAATTATCATTAGATATCCATAAATGGGTAACACTTGGATAATTTTTAAAATATCAAAAATACTTCACCAAAGTCTTAAATAAAATTTCACAAAAAAATGCATGCTTGCTGCTTGGAGATGTTTTTTAGTGATCTGAGCCTATTTTACATTAATTTTCATTTTTATAGTTATACACCCTCTCATATCATTATATATCCCTAAAAATGTTTTAAACATTCATTTCACACTCAATCCATGAGCAAATTAGTTAATAACCCTAATTTCCTTCATGGTACAGACCTGTGTTTTGCTATTTTTAATCTCATAAAGTATAGTAAATATAAAAATCAAAATAGAAACATTAAATGACATCAAAAAATATCTCCATGTCAAATTTCATCATATTTCACTAATTAAAACTCAAAATATGCACTTTTTAGTGTTTTCTAGCTTGCATTTTCTCATTTCTACATGACTGTAGGTTTGAGTTTTAGGATTTTATTAAATTTTATGAGGCCTAAACACCTCATTATTTTTTAGTTATAATTTTTATAATCACATATAATAATTACAACAATTGTATATGCTCAATCAATCACTTAAACCTCTTTAAAAAACCATTTTTCTGACCGTCTCCCTTGCAGTCTTGAAACCCTACAAATTATACCTACATATTTCACCATTATTTGTATTGAAAATTTGATTGATTAATTCATAATAGGTTTATTTATTCTCCCTAATATCTGAAAAAATTTTCCATTTTCAACAAATATCTCAAAAATGTAATCATATTGCCTGAAACCAATATATTGGGGTTTTATAAGGGTTTTAGAGCACTTTTCATTCTTAACGATGGTTCATAAAGTTAAGACCATGTAACTTAAAAATAATACATGTAATATTGATTTAATATGTTCCCCTATATTCACATAATATAATTTTAACCAACTCTTCTTCTCCTTCATGAACCGAATGTTTGAAAATTTTCCTTAATACCTTGCAACTAACTTGATGGAGAAATGGAGGAATCTTCTACCATTTTTGGAACTATGAAATATTATTTAGCATGGTTTTGGATTTATTAAGGCTATATTATTTTTTGGATATATTTTTTAATCTTCAATCAATGAATGGAGTCTTCCAAAAGACCTTCACATAAGCAACTAAATGTGCCGAGATGCCTTTTTGCACTTTGAACCTCATTTACACTTATTCCTTCTTTGAATAAGTTTGAGACCAATCACAAAATAGTGTGATAATATTAAAATTAACTTTAATTTACTTATTATAACCTATAACTGATCCCCCATCATGTTAAATGACTTAAAATGGCCTTTAAGACAATGAACTTGACTCACTTGACAAAACATTACCAAAGGTTTTGATAGACTTTGTAAGAAATAAGTTAGATTCACTTCACCTTAAATTTTTCAAAGTTATCTTAATTTATTCTAAAAATTATATATATAACTAACCAAAAATAAATGACCTCAAATTGGTTTTACACATACCCTTGACCAATGGTGGCAAAAATTGTCAACATGACCTATTCTTGTGCTCTGCAACACTATTCTATTGAGGAATATATGGAATTGTATACTTTAGTTTAATCCCATATGAAATGTATAATTGCTCAAAATTATTATTAACGTACTCACCACCATTATTAGTTCATAAAATATTGATGGATTTACCTAACTCTTTTTATAAAATCACTTTGATATCTTATAAATGATCAAAGACCTTAGATTTATGATTAAGAAAATACACCAAAGTATACCTCAAAAGTCATCAATTAATGTAACCATGTATTTAGTCATGGTGAATGAAAGAGTGGTAAATGGAACATCATTGTCACTATAAAATAGCTCTAATATCTATGTAACTCTCCATGATTTGCCTTTGTCATACTTCTCTTCAAGGTGTTTACTAACTATGAAACCTTGGTAAACTCCATTATAAAAATGAACACATTGAAACCCTAAAACCATGATGAATAAGTTTCTCTAGGTATATATAGTTGATATCGATGAATCACTCATGCCATAATTTACTCACCCCATCTAAATTACTGAATAATGTAGTAGAGAGTGATTAGGAGCAAAATGTGAGAAATTATATAATCATGACTAATATGATTTCCCAAATACATTTATGGAGTTACTGTCTACTTCCTTAATAACCATAGAATTAGGTTTGAACTCAATTATTTTTCTTAAATTGATGTGAGTAATATAATAAATAGATAAGATATTGGTGGATAATGAGGGAACACAAAATATTCTAATATTTCCCATCATTCACTTCAATTGATCCTCTCCCACTAACTTCTATGTAAGTATCATCACCAAATAAAATGGAAAGGGCATAAAACAAGGCTCCAAGGATGAGAAAAGGTCATGTGATGAAGCCATGTGGTGCAAGGCACCAAAATCAATTACCCATGTGAAAGGTTGGGATGTAACTGCAATAAGTGCTTTTCCATTACCTTTTCCCTTATTAATATCTTTAGCCTTAGAAAACTCTTGTGTTGATGAAATATGATTGGCAAGATCAGAGACACTAATATTGTGCTTCTCAAGCATATTTTTTAGTTTGTTAATCTATTTATTCATATATTTGGTATCATCATTCCTAATTTTATTACAATAGGCACATGTTAGTCTCACTTTCTTGGGTTTCCTACCTGAAGACGAGGACTCAGATGATGTTTGGACTTAGCATAAAAATTTTGACCCTTTCTTTGCTCTAGGTATTTCTAATTTTATTTATTCTCCTTAGTAATAAAACCCTTATATTTTTCATGACTCATAATTAAGGCATTTGATTTATGACTTTATTGTACCCATTTAAATAAGCTTGTCTTGATCCTAAGTTAAATCAGTAGCAAAATCATCCAAGGATGGCATGGTTCATGTATCTCCAAGGGCACACTTGGTGGAATACAAGGTATAAATGAATACATAATATTAAAAACCCAATTTATCAAGGATGGAAAGAATCAATTGATCATCTTTTTTGTCTACACTGCATAGTTTTAAATACAACTTGAGTGATTTGGATTTTTTGAAGAAGTCATATATAGTGTCAAAATTTCCTAGGATAAAAATGATGATCATTTTCTAGTTCATGACCTCTCATTATGTCTTGCTTATTAAATAGTTTTTACAGTATGGTCTAAATGTCATTGGGAGAAGATGCATATTCAATATGAAAAAGAAAATAGGAAGACTTAAATAGGCATAGTAGACTACTAGTTTCATCACTTCTATTATACCATTTCACCTTCTCTACATCATGTGTCATTATTTTTTTATACCCATAGTGATCTAGTGTAATCCTTTACTCTTAAAGAGGATTTGTATTTTGAATTTCCATTTATGATAGTTGAATGGTGTAAAAAGTGGAAATTGAATCTAATCCATTATAGTAAGTAGGTATGTGTTAAACTGATACTATTAGAAAGATAAAGATATGAAACCCCCCATGAAACTATAGAGGTGAAATTTTAATAAGTTATAGAATAAAACCTATGCATAGAGCTTGAAAAAACTTGCAATTTCAAAAAAGCTATGCCTTAAAAGGAGTTGTCGTATGAAATTTGTGGAAGTTTGATGTTCTTTCTTGTAAAATAAATATCCACTTTGCATAAATTTTGGGTGTGAAAATGTTTGACTCAAATTTTAAAGCAAAATTAAATCCCTCTTGGGTTGGTTGTGACCAAGTGTTAAAATCCCATATGACTAGGGGCTAAGACTTAGGATGAGTTGTATTTAAATTTGGCATCCCCATGGATGTCAAACTAGACTCAGAAGGTCAGAATGCACCTTGGTAGAAACACAAGACCCTTGTGTAGTCATCAAATTTTTAGAGCTCTCTGGTAGTCATTAAATTTTCTTAGGACTCTGATAGTCATCAAAATTTTAGATGCTATAATCATGGGTTCCATTGGTAATTAGGGCATCAAAGTCAGGAGGGCCATTGATAGTTAGGGCTTTAGATATATTGGGACCATTAGCAGTTAGGGCATTAGAGAATGGATAGTTGTCAGAGATTGGTGGATCTCTATTAGTTATCAAGATCATTTGAAATTCCAATAGTGTTGAGATTGGTTGAAGTTTCAATAATTCTAGGTTGGGTAGAGAGTTTGACAGGGGTCAAGAATGTCAATGACTCTGATAAGTGTTAGGACATGAGTAAACTCTAACATATAGAAATGAGGGATGATCTAATAGGTATCAAGATGGTGAATAATTATAATAGGTACATGCAAGGGTAGAAAATATAATGAAGAAATATGAAGGGCTGTAAAAGGGTAAAGAAACTTGGATTTTTAGGAAAAATTCAAATATACCACTTTTTTTAGAAACCATGAAAGACCCAACAAATTTATCTAAGAACCTAGAAAAACTCAGAAAGGATTTTTACTTTGGAGATGTTGGTGGTAAAGATTTTCACAAAACCTAAGAAAATATCTTCAAACACTTAAAATGTCTGAAATTAGCTGTCATAAAACTAGTTCATGTTTACAGTTGATCGTAGGGTTGTAGCATCTTTTGAATCTAGTGGCTCAATCCATTTTTCATGAAAACCTATCAAATTATAGATGACCAATAAGCTACACTTTTTCCCTTATTATTTTATCAATCTAGACCATCCAATGACTCCAAAAGAAGAACAAAATTTGAGAGCATGAATATTCAATGTGTAAGGTCAATGAATGGTATATCTATGATATGTAAGCTAAAACTCAATATTTCATAGCAAGATATTTGGCATTATATTACCAAAAAATATGTTCTAATACCATGATGTATTAGGATACAATCAAGGATCGATGTCTAAGTAGACATGAAGCAAAAATGTCTATAATATGCAAAAAACAAATTATGTAAAAGAGATATTTGTTGTATATGTGAAATCAAACATGAGCCAAAATAAACTTGTCTTTCATAATCAAAGATTGTATTATCATGATTATAAGGATTACATTTTCATTGGCCAAAATATATTTAAGAAAGGTACATATATAGGTGAAAGATAAACATGTCCTCACATCCTCATGAATGTGGGGTTATCTTCCCTAATGACTTAAAATAATAGCTAAGTAAGCTAAATAACATGTGTAGGGAAAATCATTAAATGGAATAAAAACCTATGCTAACACCTGTAAGCTTTATATAAAAATATAAGGACCTAACAAATAATTTTTAAGGGATTTCTCCCACTATGGTCACCAAAATGTAATGCAATGTATAATTTTAAATTTATAAGCTAGGAACAATGAAATGCAATTCAAAATTTCTACCCTAAATCCAATTACAAAACCTCAAATTAGAGCTAAAAGAAAAATTATCCAAAATGAAAAATAAATGAAGCATAAACAATAAGAATATACCTCGAATTCACAAGTGTATGATTTGTCCTTGCCATGTGGATGTGCTACAAAATACTTGAGGGATGAATTCTTTATTTGGAATGTTTTATTTCTCTTGTTGACTCAAGATTTGGGCAGAATTTTGATATGGATGCTTGGTTGCTTGGTAAGGTGATGGAATAATGGCATTACAAGATTTAACATTAAAATTTATTGGTTTAAATGAGGGTATAACTCAATATATAGAGTTACATGGAAGAGATAAATGACTAGTATTTATCCATAGAGGATTGAAATCAATGGCTTAGATTTGATGAGAGGATTTGGTAGGTGGAATTTAGAGAAGGTTGGTGCAAGGATAAAGGGAGATTAGAGTGTTCTATAGATGTATTAGGGGATTTTAGATGGAGGTTAGGATAATAAATGACTATTAGATTTAGATTAATAATGTGATTTGTAGGAGTGTTAGTCAGGGTAGGTGAGGGTACGTGACACGTAATATAAAATTCTTTAATAATGTGAAGATTTGATTAATGGTTAAATATGATGATGAGTGGATAATTAATTAAATCAAAGGATAACGTGGTGAAAGTGTAAGGTTAGTATGATGAAGGAGGATGTAAAGGGTATGTTAGGGAGATGTTGGGATGGTATTAGAGATTATGGTGATTAGTGATGAATGATGGTGAAATTATTAATTATGAAGGAGTAGTTAGTTTTGGATGTCTACTCAAACCTAAAGGAATTGACTATCTCACAAATATAAATTAAAATAAATTGAGCCTATTGTGGCCACAAATGCAAAAGTGAAAGAAAATTTGGGAAAAAATCCAATTACAACTAACAAACATGATTTCAATAGTAGTTTATTTATATTTTACTTATTTTAGATTAATATGTGTGTGCATGCATGTGTGCATGTGCGTGCATGTGTGCATGTGTGCACACATGAAAAATTGTGATCAATCTAGAATGTAATGCAATTTTTGGATTTTGACACTTGGCACCATACAAATTTGAATTTAATTTTTATTAAGACTTGGTCTAAGGCTACTCCATTGAGGGGTTTTTATATTTGTATTCATTTATGAATAATGTATCAAAAGAGGGATAACTAATTTATCAAATTTGTTAGGATTTTCCAAGATGTTTCTAGGTGAGTATAATCTTAGGATTGATTTGTATTTGTATTTGACACTTTGTTATTTACCAATATGCCTGACCCATGAAATATATCTAGGATGACCTAATGGAGATCTCAATTTTAAAAATAACATTGGATGTTCGTAGACATTGATGGTAGAGATAGACACTTGTTGTGACCATAATTGTCTAGCTACTGTCAATATTATATTGGGAGTAAAAATCAGTGATCTAAGATATGGTGAAAGTCTATGTAGGATTATAGAAAGATCTTTTATAGCCTGGGATTTTCTTAAATATGTGTATCTAATGAACATGGTTGACCAAGACAAGTGGGTAGATAGATAGAGGGAAATTATACACAAGATTCAAATGTGTACATAATGTTGAAGTATGCCATTATGTGTCGATGTTGGTGTTTCCAAAATGTCCAATACCAAATTTAAGTTTCTATAGATTGTTGGAAATATTGTCATTGATGTCAAAGGTTTAACATTATTGGTGATAAAGGCCCCATTGCATTTAATGTTGTTTGTAATAAATATATCTTGGCTAATATGAGTTAATATTTATTTAATATTAATGAATATATTTTTGGCTGCATATGAGACAAAATAAGGGCCCATGGAGAAGCTGAAGAGCCACGGGGTAAAGACAAAAGAAGGATGGGACGCATTTTCCCATGAAGAGTCATTTTGGGGAATACCAAGAGTTACCAAGTGAAGACAAAAGAGTAAGGGCAAATTTCTCATGAAGGGACACTTTAAGGAATATGAAAAGTCACCAAAGATAAGGACAAAAGTGGGAAGGACGTTTTTGATCATGAAGGGTCACCACATGACTTTTCAAAGGCTTGAATATGAAGGGTCATCCAAGATTGGTGCCATTTTCCATGAGGATTGAAGGGTCACAAAGGGGGAAGGCCAAAGGTCATTTGGAAAGCTATAAATAAAGGCTTGAGAAGCCATTTATAATATGAGTGTGAGAGGTCAATTTGATATTGTGTTATCTAGCTTAGAAGAGCAAAGGTGAGAGAGAGGAAAGAGATGTTGTATTGAACTATCATTTGTTGATATAACAACATTGAGAGATAGGTGTGTGGTATACACAAAGTGGTTGATGCTCATGTGGGTTGGTGCTCACGAATGATAGCTGGGTTGGTTCTCAGCAAAGGGGTTTGAAGCTCCTGTGGGTTGGTGCTCATGAATTGTAGTTGAGGTTGGTACTCGGCAAAGGGGTATGGTGCTCCTGTGAATTTATTCTCATGAATATACTTGAGATTGTTCTCTGTGGTTTTTCCCACATTGGGTTTCCACGTTATATCTGGTGTCTCTCTCTTTCTTGTGTGATGTTTATTATTTGAGTTTTATTGCATATCTTGAATGTTTGATTAAGGGAAAGTTTTATAATATAAATATATTGATTCACCCCCCCTCTCAGTATATTTCATGCTTAACAATTGGTATCAGAGCAGGTTCCTTTTTGAAAAGTTTTACATTTTGAAGGTAGATCAGGAAAGCACAAGATGGCCATACATAAAGGTGCCTCTACAAGCAAAAGAATAGTTGATCAAGAAGAAGAAGAGGATGAAGCTGAAGTGAATATGGAAGGAGAACTCATGTGTGCCTTAGAAGAGTTGAAAATTGTTGAAAATAAAAATCAAAGATTAAAGCATCAAATCAAGAAAAATGACAAGGAGTCAAAGGAGATAATTGAAGATCTGATGGCACAGTTGGAAATATCAAGAAAAGAATGTGAAAGGTATGTTACTGAAATTGCCTCTTTAAAATAAGTGATTGAGAAAGCAGTCAATAATAAAATAGTCAATGATTCAAAATTTGAGAATAACACTAATATGTTGAATAAGATATTAGAAAGCCAAAAGGCAATATCAGATAAGATAGGTATCGGTTTTGAAAAGAAGAAGAGCTATGTTGAAGCTCTTACAAATAAAGAAACAAGAAGGGAAGGAATAAATAATATAGAGGACAAAGAAAACTAGAAGGAACAAAGCTATAAAAGGCAATCAGGTCAGAGATTCACAAATAGGTCCTATTTTTATGGTTACTATTTTATTGTAATGGATATGGTCATAAGAAATTAGAATGTAGAAAAAGAGCTAACAATCTCAAAAATAAGGAAAAGGAAGGTCATATAGAGTCAAGAAGAAGCTATAACTCTTTTGCTCCTCTATCAAGATTTGATGAAGAGACCATAATTTGTTACAAGTGTAACAACTTCAGACACATAGCTCAGTATTGTAGAAGCATGTTCGAGTCAGTCAATAAGGACCAGAGTTTTAGGGCTCCATTCATCAAGAAAAAGGTTCAGACATGGCAGAAGAAACAATTTGAAGGTTCTATGTTGGTCCAAATAGATTTGCATGCAATAAATGAAGAAAATCCATGGTTTATTGATAGCAGATGTTTAAGGCACATGACATGAGACAAGAGCAAGTTCATAACCCTGAAGAAGATCAATGGTGGCATAGTGAAATTTAGGGACAACACTACTGCCAGAATTGCCAGAAAAGGTACACTAAGTTTAGATAATGGTAGAACTAAAACTGAAAATGTTTTATATGTAGAAGGTCTTAAGCATAATCTTTTGAGTGTAAGTCAAATGTGTGATTACAGGCACACACTAAAGTTTTATGCAGAAGGTTGTGAAATTAGAAGAAAATATTCAGATGTATTAATTGCAGATGCTCAGAGAATAGGTAATAACTTATATATGCTATCAAACATCAAAGGTCAAAAATGTTGTTTGAGTCAGATTGAAGAAAGTTGGATATGGCATAGGAGAATGGGGCACATAAATTTTGACAATATTGTCAAAATTTTCAAAAAACAAGTAGTCAGGAATCTTCCAATGATCACAAAGCCATCTAACACGCTTTGTGGACCTTGTCAGCATGGGAAGTAGGCTAGAAGGAGGTTCAAAACAAAAGAGTACTTGACCAATCAAATGCTAGAGCTTGTTCAAACTGATCTATGTGGACCTATGAGGACTCAAAGTACTCAAGGTGATAAATATTTCATGTTACTTATTGATGATTTTTCACGAATTACTTGGATAATGTTTTTAAAGAAAAAATCAGAAGCTTTTAGATAGTTCAAAGCATTCAAAGCATTAGTTGAGAATGAAACTAATCTGAATATTAAGTGTCTAAGATCATATTGAGGAGGAGAATTCATGTCAGATCAATTTATTGAGTTTTGTGAAGATCATGGAATAAAGAGACAGTATTCAGCAGCCAGAACTCCACAACAAAATGGAGTAGTTGAACAAAAAAATAGAACAGTTCAAGAGATGGAGAGGACAATGCTAAATGAATCCAAGATAGAAAATAAATATTGGAGAGAGGTAGTTGGTATAGCAGTGCATATTTTGAATAGAGATTTATTAAGAGTCAATAGCGACAAAACTCCTTATGAGCTATGGAAAGACAAACTAGCAATAGTTGATTATTTCAGAGTTTTTGGTAGCAAATGCTTCATAAAGAGAACCGATGAAAAACTTGGTAAGTTTGAATCCAGAGCAGATGAAGGTATATTTCTTGGTTATTCTTGCAAAAGTAAAGCTTATAAATGTTATAACAAAATAACCAATAAAATTGTTGAAAGTGCAAGTGCTAGGATAGAAGAAGATGGAACACAAAAGATCAATGATCCAATAGACATTCCTAAAATCATTGAAGAGGAAGGCTTTGAAGAATCAGATGAAGATGAGGAAAAAGATAAAAAGGGCACCAAGACTCCATCCAAATATGTTTAGAAAAATCATAATGAAAGTGACATCATTGGGGATATAAAAGAAGGAATTCGCACTAGAAGAATGATGGTAAGTGAATATGAACAAGTTAATTTCTATTTGTTATCTAAAATTCAGCCTAGATATTTTTTAGAATCCAGACATGATGAGCATTGGGTTAAGGCTATGGATGAAGAATTATATCATATAGAAAAGAATGATACTTGGGAATTAGTGCCTAGACCAAAAGATCACAATGTGATAGGAACAAAATGGGTTTATAGAAATAAGTTGAATGAAAATGGAGAAGTAACTAGAAATAAAGCAATATTAGTATGTAAAGGATATGCTCATATTGAGGGAATAGATTTTGAAAAAACTTTTGCACCAGTAGCAAGGTTAGAGGCTATTAGAATGTTTCTTGCATATGCAATTTTTAAAAATTTCAAAGTATTTCAGATGGATGTCAAATCTGCCTTCCTAAATAGGAATCTTGAAGAAGAGGTCTACATTGAGCAGCCTAAGGGGTTTATTCTCTCGAATATTAGTAATCATGTATGCAGATTGAAGAAAGCATTGTATGGATTAAAACAAGCTCCCAGAGCTTGGTATGCAAGACTTGATAAGTACCTACAAGATCAAGGATTCAAGAGAGGATTTGTTGATAGTAATCTTTACATCAAAATATAAGGTGAGCATCAATTGATGGTTGTGGTTTATGTTGATGATATCATTTTTGGAGGAAATATTGAAAAGATGACAAAAGAATTTTTTGATAGAATGCAAAAAGAATTTGAGATGTCTATGCTTGGAGAATTATCAATTTTCTTAGGATTACAAATATTTCAATCAAATAAAGGAATTTGAATATCTCAAAGTAAATATGCCAAGGAAATGTTGAAGAAATTTGGTTTTGAGAATTGTGTACCAGTTGGCACACCTATGTGTATAGGAAATAAGGTGAGCAAGGATGAAGATTCACCTGTTATAGATCAATCTTTTTATAGATCTATGATTGGTAGTCTTTTATATTTGACAGCATCGAGACTAGACATCATGCATGTAGTAGGTATGATTGCAAGATATCAGTCATCTCCAAGAGATAGTCATGTTCAGTTGGTGAAAAGAATATTTAGATATATCAAAGGGACATTGGATTATGGATTATGGTATCCCATAAGTAAAGATTTCACTTTAGTTGCTTATACAGATTCAGATTGGGTAGGGTGTTTAGATGACAGAAAGAGTACAAGTGGAGGAGCTTTCTTCCTTGGTGACATCTTAGTATCATGGCTAAGCAAGAAGTAGAACTCAGTCTCACTTTCTACAACTAAAGCAAAATATATTTTAGCAGTATTGTGTTGTACTCAAGTGCTTTGGATGAAGAAAACTTTGGAAGATATCAAGGTAAAGTATGATGAACCTATTTCCATTTTTTGTGATAACACAAGTGCTATAAATATTTTGAAAAATCTAGTAATGCATTCAACAACAAAACATATTCCCATTAGATATCACTTTTTGAGAGAGCAGGCTGCAAATCAACAGGTTAAGTTGGAATATATTAGTACTATAGAGCAGATTACAAATATTTTCACAAAGGCACTACCAAAAGACACATTTGAGTATCTGCGAGAGAAGTTGGGAGTAACTTCCCTTACTTCCTACCATTGAGGTTCAGCATCAGTTGAGGGGGAGCTAAGTGTTATCTCTAGGTAGGCCCTTTGCCATTGATGTCAAAGGGGGAGAACAATAGGTACAGGGAACATGTACATGTTGCTATAGTAAGGGAGAGTTATTATATGTTCTTAGATGACAGGATGTGGCAGTTTCAGGATTGAGGTTGCCATCAATGACAAAGGGGGAGATTGTTGGAAATATTGTCATTGATGTCAAAGGTTTAACATTATTGGTGATAAAGGCCCCATTGCATTTAATGTTGTTTATAATAAATATATCTTGGATAATATGAGTTAATATTTATTTAATATTAATGAATATATTTTTGGTTGCATATGAGACAAAATAAGGGCCCATGGAGAAGTCGAAGAGCCACGGGGTAAATACAAAAGAAGGATGGGATGCATTTTCCCATGAAGAGTCATTTTAGGGAATACCAAGAGTCACCAAGTGAAGACAAAAGAGTAAGGGCAAATTTCTCATGAAGGGACACTTTAAGGAATATGAAAAGTCACCAAAGATAAGGACAAAAGTGGGAAGGACGTTTTTGATCATGAAGGGTCACCACATGAATTTTCAAAGGCTTGAATATGAAGGGTCATCCAAGATTGGTGCCATTTTCCATGAGGATTGAAGGGTCACAAAGGGGGAAGGCCAAAGGTCATTTAGAAAGCTATAAATAAAGGCTTGAGAAGCCATTTGTAATATGAGTGTGAGAGGTCAATTTGATATTGTATTATCTAGCTTAGAAGAGCAAATGTGTGAGAGAGGAAAGAGATGTTGTATTGAACTATCATTTGTTGATATAGCAACATTGAGAGATAGGTGTGTGGTATACACAAAGTGGTTGATGCTCATGTGGGTTGGTGCTCATGAATGATAGCTGGGTTGGTGCTCGGCAAAGGGGTTTGAAGCTCCTGTGGGTTGGTGCTCATGAATTGTAGTTGAGGTTGGTACTTGGCAAAGGGGTATGGTGCTCCTGTGAATTTATTCTCATGAATATACTTGAGATTGTTCTCCATGGTTTTTCCCACATTGGGTTTCCACGTTATATGTGGTGTCTCTCTCTTTCTTGTGTGATGTTTATTATTTGAGTTTTATTGCATATCTTGAATGTTTGATTAAGGGAAAGTTTTATAAGATAAATATACTGATTCACCCCCCCTCTCAGTATATTCTATGCTTAACATAGATGCCCATTTTAATCTAATATTTAAATGTAATGTTAAATATCGGTTTAAAGGTATAAAATAAAATGTGTACCTACATTGGCATTTTGAACTTGGACCTTTCATTTCCATAGTGTTCCATGATATCCCATGTGTACTTACAAACAATAATGTACATAATTAGATAGATTATTATTCTAACTAAATAGAAGCATAGTCAAAATGATAAATTGAAATAATCAAAAGAATAACTACACTTTTTAGTATGTAGTCCCATCTTTCTCTTGAAGTGTGCTCATGCAATTTTGAGTGGAGATGCCAAGGGTCCAAAATGACTGAACCCATATGGATAATGTGCTCTTAGCCTCACTCTCTTCATATCCATAGATTCAAACAAGGTCAACATTCACTAATTATTTGTAATTGTGTAACCTTAAAATTAGGTTTGTTTGAAAAAATGGAACCCCAAAAAAATCATGTGTAAAAGTGGAACCCTAAAATAGGTTTGTATCTAAAAGTGTAACCTTGAAACTAGATTCATATGTATAATATGAATCCGTAAAATAGGTTCATATAAATGTGGAACCCTGATACAATATTTGTATGTAAAAGTGGAACCCCAAAAAAAGGTTCATATGTAAAAGTATCAATCACTGTAAATGATTATAGATCTAAATAACTTATGTTATACCATTATTCACCATCATTCTTCAATATATAAAATAAGAAATATTTTTTGTGAATAACATTGATGCTATAATTTGATCTATTTGTTTGTAAAAGTGATATATAATACCATCATATATCCATCATAATGTATATAAAGTATCTCACTCTTCTCATCCTATTCAATCTGATAAATATAAATCACATACTTTGTCTTAGAATGTCATATAATATATGTCAATATGTTCTATCTATATCATATACTCTATCTTATAATGTCAAAGAATATTTTAATTATCCCTCACAATCTTATAAAATTCCCCACATGTATCAACCTACTCAATATGACCTATTTGAATCACATACTATGTCACACAATACTAATTCTCACTTTAATATAACCTAAATGTATGAAACAAGCATGATGTATGCCACCCTTTTGATATGAGAAGTGAATCCTATGAATCACTCATCTGAAAATACCAAGTTATGTGCATCAATTTTTATATATAAAAATATAATCTTGTAAAGTAGACATACCAACATGATAAGATATAATCATATAAATATTTTGATCATTTCAAGCACATATAAAACATGTAATTCATGGAAATAAATTGGTGTAACACATAATATGCAATGATGATAAGATTAGTGTTTTTAGTGTCATTTAAAATTTAAGTGTTTATTACAAACCTTTATATTGAAGCGCTCAAATAATATTAAAATTGTATTTAATGTTTTATAGCCATTGTGTGAGTGGATACATTTTTATTAGTCAAAGTCACTTTAATTTCTCCAATGGGTATGTGAATGACATAATAAATAATGTCCCATATACAATATGTTTTTGAATTGTTAAGGATTTATAAATACAATCTTGATTTTTTTTCTAATATATATCATAATTCACCCTCAATAAAATTATTTTCACAAATTTTTGAGATTTACTAAGCCAAATTTTATATATCCTACAAATAGGTATACAACATGCCCCATCATGGTTTGGTAATAAATGCCCCTAAAAGTGTCACCATATGAAACATCTTATACATGTTATAATTCATCTAATGAGAGGTGTAATGGAGAAATGAGTATGAATATATTATGAGTTCTATTTTCATCTGAATTAATAGTAGAACTTTGATTTTTGCATTTATAATACCAAAATTCTTTTAGGTTGAAAATTTTGATTCACATTGGGTTCAATGGAAGGTTAAAACATAATAGTGTGTCCCACTTTTTGGCATAAAGAGGTCACATACACTTCCAATATCTCCTCATAATATATTGATTTTGGGTCATTGATATTAATCAAACATATGTGTTTTAGCTTATATGTGCAAAGATGTAGTTCATGTGCATTTTATAAACAAAACATCGTTAAGTATTTTTTTGAATTTATTTTTGAATTTTATTTATTTACCTATTGGGACACAATACTATTATTTTACCTTAGAATATTTTAATTAATTTTTTTTAATGTGATATAAATAATTTCAAATTAGGAGTT
This sequence comes from Torreya grandis, assembly GCA_037957365.1. Classification (NCBI taxonomy): domain Eukaryota; kingdom Viridiplantae; phylum Streptophyta; class Pinopsida; order Cupressales; family Taxaceae; genus Torreya; species Torreya grandis. The sequence goes on along the minus strand of JARHVA010001971.1, from coordinate 1,987,216 downwards.
AATTTAGATTGTGTAAAATATATAAATAATATCCTAATTTGAAATGAGAAATTGATAGATCAATATTGCACTTAGATAATTTAAAATTACAAAAGAAAGAAAGTATAAGTGTATTTAGATTTTTATATTATTATGTCATCAAAAAATACATCACTAATTATGAACATATTTTGTGTATGCTCTATCTTTTTTTAGATAATAAAATTGTAGCTTAAACCCTACCTAGACTATGGGTGTAATAGTGTGAACCCTGTAGTGACCGGTACTATTTTATCTCTATTGTAAATGTCTTTGTGTGTTTTTTAGGTTTGAAACTCCTTATACCTATACTCCTACACCTATTTATGCTTCGTTTTGTGCACGTTCACCTTCACTCTTATGTGCTAATCTATATCTTTTTTTGTTTATATAAAAACCCTAGTTGTGATTTTAACCATAATATGGCCTTTGAAAAAGGGATTAGTATTTGTGTTTTATATCTCCAACCACTCTCCACTAAGTTATTAAGAACTTTTTACATTAAAATACTAAAAATAGGGATCAAAATGTTAGGATTATTAATACATGACATATAATTATTTTTTTTGTAGATGAGTTGTATGGGTTGTAAACAACTCATCATAGATAATATTGTGTAGAGAGTTTACATGGATTGTGTTAATGTTTGACTCCTTGTTAATAGGATATTAAACCCCATATTTAGTCTCATTATTTTAAATAAAATTGAATCAATTATTTAAAATAGTTGACATCAGATCATTATTCCTTCATGAGTGTAATGGATTTATGATAATGAAAGGGAAAATACCATGATAATTAAGTTGTTATGAGTAATAAAATAGAAATATATACGAGTTTTTAATATAGAGTTTAGAAATTATTAATATTATTTATCAAAATTTAAGGTGAATTTTCTTGTATTTTGTGCATACCTTCAGCGTACTTAGACCTATGCATTGCCTAATACTTTTTTGTGTTTTATATTATTAACAATGAGGGTGATATTTTTTGTCATTTAAGTCTTCATGAGGATCACATAATTGATCATCTCTACCATATATTCATTCAATAATTGTACATATCCAAAGATTCATTGACCAATTACCTACTTCAAGAAATTATCTCCCTGTATGGTACATATCAGCCTTGAACATGTTGTTAAAAATAGTATTACTCCATGTGTACATAGATTTTTTATTAGACCCTTGAATTAGTATAAATTCCATGCATTTGATTAAATTATACAAGTCCATAAATGATGTATCATACATATTGTGTGAGTTATAATTGGTGCCTTACTCCAATCTGCTATGGCTCTAAAATATCTTTTATAATATTATCATTTTGGCCCAAAAATATATGTACTTTCTACTTTTGACATCGGTCATAGGCTATGATATACGATCTATGCCACATCATACAGCTTCATATTGATGGTAGAGTCTATCCATCTATTTATTTTCTGCTTAAACTACCTACTATCCATTTATGCAACCAATGATGCCTCTATCATTATTCTTTCAATAATTATTTGATAAGGGAAGAGGACCAATTATTGGATAAGGTCCAATAGTTGTGATAGTAGTTGTGAAGGCATTACCTTATTATAATTCATTGAAAATTATTTAATTTTGTATAATTATTTATGTACTTTTGGTATAAGTACCTGATACATTGTATTAGGGTCTTATCAGTTTTTGGATAAATAATATGGACTTTTTAGGATTATTTTGATTTCAAGATTGAGTCATGAAAAAAGTTTGAAAAAGTTGTTTTCTTGGTTATCTTGAATTTGTTCTTGCAACTTTTCTTTTGGTAATTATTTATTTTGTAATCCTGATTTTGCATCTTATTCTTGTTCTAATTTTGCTCTCTCTAATTTTTCTTTTTGAATATTTTCTTTCTCTTAATTATATTTTTGTATCCATATTTTCTCTTTGTGCTATTTCTTCACTTAATTTTTATAATATTCAATATAATTGGGTTTCTTAATAGGTTTATTTGTTACAGGATCACCATTATCAAGGAGACTTTGTATTTTGTTCTTTAGAGCCCAACAATTATGTGTATGATTCCCATAAAATTTATGATATGTCTAATAATATTTTAATATTTTTAGAGGAGGTATACAAGGTAATGTAATCAACTTATTTTGAATAATTTATTTTAGAATCTCATTTGGAATTTTATTAGCCTTTTGTACACTTTTTAAAACA